>JAGXCT010036521.1:53902-74701 GCA_022495035.1 Philopotamus ludificatus | reverse complement strand
CAGATTCTTTCAGGCTTTCGAAAACAGATTGATTTGCGGTTTTGTGACTTTAAAACGTTGAGCTGCTTCGACTATTTGTTTCCACTTGTATCGTCGAATATTTTTAAAAAGATGTCTCTTTATTAGAAATGGAATTGATAGAATTTCAATGTGATTTATCGCTCAAAGTGTTGCTTCAGCTGTACAATTTGTATGGCCTTTCGTTCCAACAGAAAAATATACAATTTTAGTTCGAATTGCGCTCAAGATGACAGCATTATTTATTTATATTTACTTATGTGTATCGATGTTTTCCACTATGAAGATGGTTAAAACAGACTCACTGAAGTACATCATGATAATTGCATTCGGATGGAAGTGACTCACCGAGAATTGAAAAAAATTCCGGAGGAAAGTTAATGCCGCTAATTATTTACCTAAGACATTTTTAAATTATTATTTTTTATAAATAAATAATTAAAGTACGCATTTTATGTTTAATTGGAAGTCCGCTGTGTTAATTTTTTTTAAGTAATATAATAATATTGTGTATGATACGATGCTTAAAAAATATAAAGAAGAAATATGTATAAGTAGCTCAACAGACAATTTCAATTTCGTTCTCTAAATTCTCCAGATCACTTTTGCATCATCAAAAGCATTAAAACCTTTTGAAATATAATTATATATTTATGTTTAAAAGGTTTCATAATGTCGGAATGCATCAAAGAGACTGTGACCGAAAAGGGATAACATCATTTATATTATTTTTTTAATTTAATTTCAATGTTGTATATTATGTGGTTAGTTTGTCTATCTTAAACGTTTCATCTTTGCTTTAATACAAAGTGACGACGGTTGCTCACAGTGTTTATTCAAATGGTCTCTAAACTACTGAAATAACTTTCGCAGACTTGAGCTTTGCAGTTAAATCTTCATCAAACATTAGTTTTGAATTGTGAATGGAAATTCTGTTCGGTATACACACATAAAATTTGACGTTGATTAAAATTGTTTTAGAATTTGAAAATAATTCCTATAAAATCAGAGTTCGAATTAAAGTTTAAAAGCTCAGTTCAGAAACGGTCCTTGTATATAGTTAAGCTAGGACTGACCTGAAAATCCACGTGCAACGAAAAACTTTATACATAAAAATATAAAAAAAAATCCGAATTCGATTTTCAGAATGGAGACAGTTTCGCTAGATTCTACATTAATTATATTCTGGACACGAACGCGGTCGATATTTGTTTTAATTAGTTTGTAGCCTTAAGATTGATTACACTGAAGAATTGGTTTCATGATACGCATCGACGATGCCTGTTGTGAATGTCGCTTACAATTTCATTGAATACTTTTTTCAAAACAATAATTAGAAAAGCTGCGGGAATGTTACGCAAATAAAAATATGAACATTCACAGAGACATTCTTTCTACCCTCGAAAATGTTTCCATATACTTTTATTTTTATTTCAGACAGCAGTTCCGTTTCACTGTTTACCACTCCTCTGGATTATACACATCCACATTTCTCATTGTTTTCAGAGTTTTCTGCATACGGAACACGTAGTGTTTCGGACACAAAGGCGGACTCAATTTCGACGACCATTTAACCACAAATTTTTCAGTGGTGCTCAAAAGTTATCCAATTTGATTGCAAAAATGCGGCACGCAATATTTTTTTTCAACACAGCCGCATGGCCGACTGCAATGGGGATTCTTAAAAATTTATGAAAATTTCAGCGCTCGTAATTAAAATGAATAATTAAAATCTGTCGAATTACACAGTGCGTGAAAAAAGTAATTTAAATATTTTTTTTCGTTTGATATTAGTTTAGTAAAAGCAACGCGACGGGCTGTCAAATCAGTAGACAAAGTTTGTGTTAGTTCGCCGAACGACAAACAACTGGGGTTTGGAGTGGTCAGTTAAGATAATTTCGAGACTATTTCTCGGGATCGCGTTCCGAAACTCTGTGTAATAAATCTGTCATTCATTTTCCTGTCGCAAAGACATGGCTAGTTGGTGGAGTGATAGTCGACGCCAGTGAAAACTGGCGCCATTAAACGAATAACCCCCTGGTTGTACCACGAAAATGCATTAGCACATCCACGCGCAATCTCTATATGTAAACACGATGTATTTATTTAATATCTCACTATTATTATCAGAAAATAATATATACAGGATGAAATTTAAATAGTAAAATATTTATCATTTTTCTTATTAAATGTATTTATATATATAGGACTATATGTTATATTTTATGATATTGTGTCTTCTAAGTTTTTTTTTAAATTTAACATCTCTATTTTTTATTATTAAGTTATTCCGGTTTTTTTGATATTCCGGCAGAAGACGCGTCCGAAAATTTAGACTCTTTGGACGACGTCCGCATGTTAACCTTCATATTACCTCTGATTGCCTCTATGAGTTTGTTGTTTTAGCTTTTCTACGAATTACTTTGGTCATTGCTCATTGGGTCACTCATAAATTATTAATGTTAAGCACATCTAAAAGAGAAATTCATGTAAGAAGAAAAAAATGAAACAACTCGAAGATAGAAAATAACACAATATATTTTTTAAAATATAAATAGATATTTTTGAAAGTCTTAAAAATGATAAATGGCGATGATATATGACAAGGAAGTAAGCCCCATTCATCATTACACTGATGAGAAAAGAATCAAAATTTTAAATAAATAGTAGAGCGAAAAAGTCTCATTATGAATCATGATCAAAATAATTATAGACTGGTAGAACGTTTTTATGCAATAATTGATAATTATGGAAACGTTTATATTTCTAAGGGCCGTGAATTACAGTGGAACTGGCTATGATTTGTTCATGGCAGAGAAATGATTAGAGAAATCAACTGGTAACCGTAGATAAGATTTTTTCAAGTCGTGGTATTAGTCAGTTGCCATTCTAGATCCAACACGATCCTTAAGTAACAGGAATTTTCCTGTTCTTTTGTATAATCGTCGAGAACATGAAAGAAAATGTTTCGTGAAGGAATTTCTAGTGCTGAATTAAATGAAAACTTAATTGAGATAATTTAATCGTCACGAAAATGATGCTTTCAAATCGTAGATGTATCTTTGAATACTATTGTTAAAATTATGAAAAAACTCTAGTGAAAAACCCTGTTTCAACGTTTTTAGGGCAGTGAAAAATATAAGAAAATCCATAAAAACGCGACTTAAATTTTTAAAGCTCTTTCAATGCTCTACATTAATTGTATAGTTTATTTTAGTAATTGCAAAATATTAAATGGTAAAATTAGGTATCTAATGTACTAAAATGAAACAGAACCGTGGAAATTGTACATTGCGGGAAAACGTAAATTCCGGGCACGTAAGAACGAAATTCCACTGGACAATAAAATAATAATGATTAAATACAACTATAAAAATATATTTAGATAGTTATTCATACATAGTATTATTTTTATTCTTGAAAATTCATCACGAAAATATTTAAAATCAACTGTTTTTCATTATCACCAACTATCCAACATTTTTTATGTTGCAAAAATTTAATAACACGCTGAAAATTGTTGCCGGCAAAACCGTATCGCCATTGCGCTCGTCGTAATATAATTAAAATTTTAATAGCGCAATTTCGATAGTCATACTATGAAGTATTTTTATATTTATTTAATTTCTGAAAAAGTACAGTGTGTAAACATTTCCCGGTTGGATATGGGCTCTAAAAGCCATTTCACTGAATGCAAAGAGCGTCTCATTGCATCAGATGAAAGTGGTACTCTCTCCTCCTCAGTCTTCCTATAGAATTCACAATTTAAATGCATTAAGCCTCCGGTGGTATGCAATATAGCGTAGACGCCGTAAAGATGTGTAGACGGAAAAGAATGTACGTATACAATATAATATTTTAATATTAATAAAATCATATTCTATACATATCTCATACAATTTTTCAGGAGTTGTATTTTTTCGTCATTTTTTATATTAGTTGCACATCCTGAAAATATATGTTTTATTATTTTGCGTTAGATCAAATACGTGCAAATCGAGAGACGCGTGTATTTTATATTATTTTTTTACGTATGTTTGTGAAGAATATTTTTATGAATTTCTTGGTAGTGCTTTGTATTTTATTTTCATTCCAGAATTCAATAAAAGTGGATACATTGCCAATATTTTCCTTCAAAAGTAAATGTAAATAAAAATAAGGCGTGTAATTGGGTTACTAGCATAAAATGTAATTTTGCGGTCGGAAAATGTTTTAATATGCGAATTGGAATTTTTAGCTTACACGAAATATAATAATAGTATACGTAGAGTATGCATTTGCATTTTGAGCAGTTAAATTGCATAATAATTTCATTATATCTTTTTATTTTATTTATTTTATTTTAGAAAAACTTAATTTTTATCTATATATGTTAAAAAAAAACTCATTTCATCGCATCACCGTCAGGGAGTTTTCCAGCGGAGATTGATAACACACTTACGGGAAAATGTTTCTTTCGCTCCGTTACAAATTGAATACCATTGACCAGAAATGGAAGACGATCCCATATCTTTTGGATAATAAATTGTTTTAAACAGTAAAATGTAAATTGAGCTATTATTTGAATAATCAAGTAATTGACCGTTATTAATTTTAAAATTATATTAAAGTTATATTAGGTGAGAAGTTTTAACAGAAATCAATGCAATTAATACAATTGATAGTTTATCTTTTTTTTATTTGCATTCCTATTCCTCTTTCCTCTTAGTTAACTGAGATTGGAAAAAATATCTGCATCACTTATACATTGAAATCCCATTACATGAAACAAATTCTAACCATTTTCCAAAAGTTTTCTTAACCAACATATTCAAAATCTTGTTTGTAAATTTGGCATTGGCTAAATTATACATTTTTTATGAGGTATTGAATAACCTTTTTTTTTTAATTCTTCCTAACCCTGAGACAGCTGACTAACCCCTCCCTTCAATTATATGTTACTAGAGGCCTCTAAAATATAATCAGCATCATGTCACAAAAAGTCACCATCCGCCAGTGCCCACCTAGCTGTACCAAAAAACCGGTAGATTTTTTATTTTTGTTCCTGGGTCTCGTAAAATGATCATGATTTTTTAGATTTTGCAACTGAACTTTTTGTTATTTCAAAACATCAATTTAATTCATGTACAAATAAACCGTAAATCTCCTTTGTTGGTTTTTTTAAATCCATTTATAATAATTTTTAACAAATAAAAATTAGAAAAAAATGGTAAATCATGAAAAAAATAAGGATTTTTTTATATAACTGAAATTAAGCTCATTTAATAGATTATTATTGTAGAATTAGGTATGATACGACAAACTACGCCTTTTATTCAAGTTTCGGTCGCTTTATTTTTAGTGCTGAGTTTATTATATATATATATATATATCGAAATCTTAATTAATACGCCCTTTATATTCCATTAAATACAGAGCTTTTGTGTAAAGGTCAGCTTTGGAAGTAGTTAATGGGATTTTGAAGGATTAGACCAGTGTCGTTTACTTATTAGACGAGCAATTTTTATCCTCTATCACCGTTCTATGCAAAAAGGTTTATTGATTTTATCTGACGAAGAAACATATGTGGAAATTATGTCTAAAATATTAGCAGCTTAATATTATCGATTGATGTCTATATTAATTATGAAGTTTTTGGTATTTTGATGGAGATCGGTCTCGATTATGTCTTTCAATTCATCATCATCGGCGGTCTTGTTTAACTGTTTTTAACATCGATAGTAATCTATAAACCACAAGTGATTATCGTTCAATTATTTCATATATTAAATAATAAAATAAAAAGTATCTTATATGCACTTTTTATGTGATATTTATTAAAAATGATCTACCATGTTTAAAGAAGGTCAAATTTGCCACACATGTTTAAAAACATATTCAGCATTATAATGAAATTAATAGGAATACAGTGGAGTTTTATATAGCAGAATGAACAAATGCAATTTTCTGAATGGAATGTAAAAACTTTTTTCGACTGGTATTCTATGAAAATCATAATAAACTGAATACATAAAAAGTTTATATCATACTTTCTGCGTGCTATATATTTTTTTGAATCGAATATTTAGTTTATTTGTGCTAAAAATACGTGTTGTTGTGTATAAACAGAAAGGCTTTTTCAATCTAGTACCGAAAAAATATGTAATACGATTGTATGTTGCTGAAATTACCATTCTTATCCCATACGAAAGTGGAATAATTTCTCGTATTCACAGCGGCCATATTGTGAGAATCATGAATTTTTTTTCATTAATACGCTTTGTGTTTTTTGGGCGCAAAATTTAGTACAATAGATACGCTCAATGGGTGGTTCATGAAGCACATACATATTTTTTTATTGGATAAACCTTGAAAATTATTTTTAGCTAAAAAAAAATTCGACGAATATATTCTCGTTTGTATCGTCTGTTACACGATATTACACCCGCACAGCAAACGACCGTTATAAGCTTGCTTACCGCATAGTATTATCCATAAATATGTTCGTCGTATCCTCGATATTGTATATCAATTGTGTACTCTATCTCCTATTTCACGCGAAATTGTATTTCTGCCTGTGTACACATACTGGCCATGAACAATTTCGGATAATAACACTGGGCCACAGTGTACAGTGGACTTGTTTGCTCATCCAGCCACGACTATGAACAATCAGTAAGTTTTAATGAGCAGTCTTCACATATTTGCTATCAGCAAAAACGATTTACAGCCTTTCGGCTTATGCTATTATCGTATTTTATGGTCGTAAATTTTATATATATGACCCAATCCTAAGTTTTAATTGTACGTACTAAATTTGAATAGAAAAAATAACATACGATGATCATTAATATAATGACAATATAAAAGGATAACGAAAATTTTACTAAAAAAATGTTCGGATTAATTTATGAAACTTAAACCCAATTAAGAACACGATTTTTTCTATTTTTTTATTGTTTAATTTTAATTATTACAATATTTAAGCATCAATTTAGGATTATGAATATAAACAAGGGATATAATTAGTAATCTGAAAATAGTTATATTCTTATTTTTATTTAATATATAATAATTGATATTCTCTTTATAGTACAATTTTTATGTGTTAAAATTTTTCGCATCGCTACTATACATATATTTATTCCGTAGGACATATAACTTTTAATTATATTCTGTGAAAATTTCACAGTTGTCAAAACTGGCAAAGTCACGGTCTGTGAAGGTTAGCCTGTCGTAAAGCTTCAGGTATTTCTAATACGGTCGTTAAAATGCCGTCGTTATATTAATACATATAATAAATATATTTTAATTAATATTTCATTTTGTCGAATAATATTGTTTAATGAATCTATATTTATATATCATATTTCAGATTTATTAAAATCATCATTTGCTAGCCATAAGATACTCAATTGCTTAATGTCGTATATCCTCCGTATTCGCCAGATTTATCATCTTCTGATTACTAGCTATTTCGATCTTTTGAGCATTTATAAAAAGACAAAAAAATAAAAATATGTATGATAGATATTTTTAGACCTAGAAACCATCTAGTTTTTATAAAAAAGGGATAAAAATCTTATAGGAGAGGTGGGAGTTAGTTCTTAACAAATTTTCTATAGGCAGTTGAGGCAGGGACCATTCGCTGAAGTTCGGTGAAACGTTGTTTTTTACAAAAAAAATCATAACTATTTTAATAATCAAGATATTCAGCCGAAAAATGAATAACTTCAATATTAACTGGATAGTTAATATAAAAAAAAAAATCTTATAGCAGGGGCCATCAAACTTTTTGGAAACGAGCCTAATTGATTTTTTTATAAAACATGTTCTTTTGAATGTTGAATATTTATATAGAAGGCTTGTGTGTAAAATTTCAAGGTCATTAGTCGTTGAGTCACTACAATAGGCTGAAAATATTCTGAAAAAACAAAACGTTATAATAAAAAACAAAACGTTATAATATTATAGATACAGCAAATCAAAGTGCATAGTATCGCCTAACGCAAAAACACAAGATTATTTGTAATAAATAAATAAATTGTTAAATTATGTTTATTTTAGAGTAAATATTAACCATTAATTAATTGCAGACAAAAGTCGCCAATTTCTAAATAGACCCCTTCTTGTAAATACTTCGAATAAATGGTTTTATATGCACTTGCTGCATTTGCGCGAAATTTCGTCAACATCTGATTTTTTTGTATTGCTATAACTATTAAGTATCAAACCAAATAAAAAAATATTTAAAAAACAAAACGTTATAAAAGTTACAGCCGATTCAACGCGTAGTGTCTGCTAGCATGTAATATGCGCGCCCGGCCATACACAAAAACGTTTTTGACGTGGAATCCACGTCCCCCGTAGGCAATGCGTTAAAATAATAAATAATATTTTTATTTAGAAAAAAGTAATAGATTTCTTTCAGCATAACCTAATATATGGTAGCCAGACAGGGACTGGTTACTCCAGCTAATTGCCAAAGTAGTATTAGGGTTAAGCTCACCCCTTGTTATTTGTATTGATATTAATGCGATGGTTTTCTATTGGATTGGTTTATTTACATGAACTATTGAATATTACTCATTTTTTCATCCTGGTATCTAAAAGTAATAAATAAATATATAGATATAATTTGTATAGAAAAAGTGGACTTGGAATACTTTTATTTGATCATTTTTAATCAAAAATATTTAGCTTATGATGAGCAGTCTTATCCCTCACTTAATTAATTTTGCTAAAATGTGCCATTACTATTAACGAGTTACAACCATTGATAATAATTTTATTTGTCAAACTATTTATGAATTATATTTACTAAATTTATTTTCATAGTATTATAAGCATGGATTAATGTGACTATTAATACCGAAATACTTTTATTAACTTTCGATTGTGCTGGCTAATCTTAAGTTATATTAAATCAAATCTATGGAAGTAGAGGGAGTAGGAGAGCAATAGACTGACGAGAGATTGTTCCTACGTTATTGATTTTTCTTTCTTTGTGTTTAATTTTACGCAGAGAAAGGTAACTGGGCATCGATATGAAGATACTAAGTTTTACTAATATCGGGATTTACCTGGATTGTGATTTTATTAGAATTATAATATATTTAGTTATCTATTTATAAAATAATTCAGACAGTATTGAAACGTTGTAGTTAATTGAAACGGACTGGCGTCGAAATATTCATTGCGTAAGAGTGGTCGAAAGAGTGGCGGTCACGTGCTGACGACCTTATAAATAATTTAATTAACCAAAAACCCCCATCAAATGCGAATCTGACTCATTTTATAAAATCATAACCGAAAACCCCTTTAAACATAATTTTACCATTCAAAGCACGTTCGCCACTTGTACAGATGTTTTTAAATTTATTTCTGGTTTGACTTTCTGGGTGTTTAACGCACAAGTTTATCGATCTCGCTCACCACCACCCACCTGTCTCTTTTATCGGCTTCCCCATCCACCCATCATCCCGCGCCTGTCTGAAGACCCTACTCAACTACGCCTACCTGTTGCCTTATCGAGCTAGCGTGTCTGTTATATCTAGATGGTAACGTGTTGCGAATGAATTGAGCGCGAATTAAATCGATCGAGGTCTGACTCGGTCAGACTGGATCCACGTAACCCTCGGAGGACTATAGCCGTTGTCGTTTCGTCTTCCTTGGTTAATGTTTAATATATTTAAGTGGTGGACGATTGTACGTAGTGATTTCAGATTTTCCTTGATTGATTTAATATAAACCAATTAAATTCTAATCAATATAAAACACTAAACAAATAAAAACAATAAATAAACCAACCCGCGAGATGTTTTTTTCGAATAACTTAATATGACACAAACTTTTTTTATTTGTCTAAAAAATAATCATTAAACTTTACACAATATTTGCTTCTGTTGCCAACGGCGCGATGTTTTTTTTTCACTTGCATCCGGTACGATGTGTACGAGTGAAAAGTATTAGTGACACGTACCGCGAGAACTTAGTTGATGGCATGTACTCAGTCGTCGGTGGGACATCGCAGAGTGCGCGTTATATTAATTAGTAAAAAATATCCTAAATATCGATTAAATTGTGAAGCTTATCTTGAATACCCATTTTTGTTCTTAGAATAATCTATTTTTTAAAAAAAGGTCAAGATATTGACGAAGAATTCATAAATATTTGACTTAAAATGCTTGTGGTCAATGATAGACCAACTTTGGACGACTCGGTTGTTTTCGAGCCGCCGTGACGGATCGGTTAAGCGAATTGATTCTTAATTTTAAAAATTCTAGTGTACATATATTTAATGTACTTATATATATTACTTTAATTTTAATAGCATATGTCAAAAATATGGTGAAAATGCTTCTCCAAAACCATAGGTATTAATTTATTTATAAATAAACACTATAATATTTGAGTAAATCCCGATGACCTGAAGAAGGCAACGGGAAACCACTGCACTATATATTCCCATGAAAACCATGACCATGGTCTGTCATAAAGGGAATCATGCACATGGTCACATTCCTCAGAAATGAGGGAAAGTGAATTAATAGTTCATATAAAAAGAAAAATAATAATAATATTAACAATAATAAAATTTAATCGCTTCACTTAAAAAAAATAATAATGTCGGAAAAGTCATTTACTATATTTTTTAAAAACATTGTTAATTCGATTAATAGCATCTGCCTTATTTAATACATCCTGTATGTACAAAGTTATTCTCATTCGCTATTCCAGGCAGCTAATTGTTCATAAAATTATTTCAAGAGTTTTTTACTTTATTTTAGCTCGCGGTATTTCTGTATAAAGTTTTTTGTTAGTTTTTTTTTTTTGAAAATTCTCTCTATTATTAATTAGTTACAAGTCTGGAACAAAATGCAATTACTGGAATTAAACGCAATTTAGCTTAATTATATATCACTTTTTATTTGCTAAAAATTCTCAGTAAATAATTATTGATATAATATAATTCATGCTTGGTTCAAAGTGACAATTTGCGATTCCATCGAAAGCCAAGTTGTGACAGCAATTTAGGATTTCCAATTAAAGATAATGTAACAGTTTAATGAGACTCTGCGATCGTGCTCGGAATCCGTAGCATTATTATACAAACGGAATTGCAATTCAGAATTGAATTGCAGTTTTGGAACGGAATTGATGCTGAAATTATTATTTATGCGGTTCGATTCAAATGTCCCATGATTATATAAACGTAGGGTAATTTGATCATATGCTTCAAGCTATCATTAAAATAATACGGACCGTTGCGTATACGACATGGCTTCGAAATTTATATAAAAAAATAAAACGATATTATATATTTAATTCAAAATTATGTATGTGTCGGCATAATACCCTTTCAAACATAATAGGATCATGAACTGTCCTGTTTCCGGTTAGAGGATTTTGTTGTGTATAAAAACGCACTGAGGCTACGGCATCATTTTTCCGGTTTTCATTTTGCCAACGCAATGGCCGGAATAATGCTCTTGGTATATGAAATATGACCGTATTTTATAGATGTTCAATGTATGATAAAAAAAATAGAATTCATCGCCTCGGCTCCCTTTTCGCGGTCCTCGTAGAGTTTCCTTGAGTGACTGTAAAATTTATATGAAACCGACGAACGTGTCCGCTTCCTAGAAAGGGATTAATGTGTAAAAAAGAGGGAAAAACATTTTTCTCCATTTGCGGGTGATTTATCTTTGTTTTTGTCCATTCTTTCTGATGTGCAGGAAAATCAATCCGCCATAACCTTGGCCTTCGGATCATATGGAGTAAGGCCATAATATTTTCTTCGCGCTTGTAACAAAAGATATTTATGCGAGGCGCATAGCATTTTTTTTTCAGCTCGCTTCATCACAAAAGAGTTATTAGCGTATGAATATAATACGACTGAAACTTTATCTCCCTGTTAAATAAGTTTTTTTTTGTACCCCCCACCAGAAAACCGTCGTAATATAATACCAATTTCATTGAAAATATTTCATCCGGACGCCGAGTTTTTATTATTTTTTTATCTTGTGGAAAATGTGTGGCATGGGGGATGCGGTTCAATTAAGAAAATACCTTGAAAATTTCAGTATTTTTGTCATGGAAATGTAGAACTCCCTGACAGATGTCGGGATTCAATTCTACTCATTACACTTGAATACGGATTCAATTCCAATTATAAAGACAGAGATGTGAAACCATTGAAATGCAATTCAAAAATCTAATAAATGATTAATTTATTTACAACAAAAAATATGTAGACTATCATAGAAAAAATATATAAAGTATGATATATTTTGATATTATTATGTGTCATGAGCATAGTTTCCGATAGTTGACTTCGCCTGGATTTCCGGACACGTCGTGCGAAGTGCTTCCGTTCTGACGGTCTAATTTCTCATTTCGCACAGAGCTCCATCCGCATCCGGCGACCATCTGGATAGTAGACATCTCTGTGGATAGTAAATCAAAGTGCTACTGTGTCCTGCTACCACATAGCATCGACCGCGGAAGCCTTGGCCTTCCCCGTGGCTATCGAATAAATCACCAGCATTGAAGCATCTAACAATGTCCGACGTTTTACACTTGCTTGAAAAAATTCTTTCAGATTTATAACAGTTAAATTTAAAGCGTTTATTTCTCAGTTCTTAACATTAAATTTGAATATAAATGTATTTTTTGCAATATAAATCTGTATTAACGACAGGATAAATTCTATTAAGTTAATAGTTTCGAAGAAATGCTACATTGTTTCAATATGAATACTGAGAATCTGTAATTCACAAGAGATGCTTTTGATCTGGAAAAAATTATCTAACTTTTTTTTATATTCAAAGAGATAAATGAATTAGAAAATATAAAGAAACTAAACTTATAAAACAACGATTATTTGCTTAAGAGGTCTCAAACGTTGAAATTGTTTCGCCACGTAAGTGCTGAAGCGAGGGCTCTTTGGCATTGTTTGAATTTTCTTAGGAAACGTCACGGCAAGCAATAGCCAGAGGAATTTTCAATGCTCAGTTTTTCATTCTAACCGACGTCTTTTAAATACAACTTTGTAATGAAGAGCAACATTTATATTCATTAGTTTGCTAGATATTATGGCCATGAATAAAATGCAAATGATAATTGCCGCAGTAGTTATCCAAATGTCCTTGGCTTTATCATACAGAGAGCAAAATAGAACACCGCGTATTTATTAAAGTATAAGTTAAAGTTTAAAATAAAATAAGAATATTTTTTTAAATTGGCACGACTTGTGCAATGTGCGAATAAATTATAAATGTGTAACACGTCCGATGTTGATGAGATCCTTGAATCCTTTAAGGTTTTACTGAAATTTAAAGCAGTGTGGTACAAAAGCTAAATTGAATTAGTACATTTATTTATTGCAATTATCATTAATTCAGATCTATTAGGATCCAAAAATTTATATATAAATTTGAAACAAGAAATTCTTTTCTCTGCTACAAATAATCCTTTCATAACATAATTATCAGTTCAGTACTGAATTTTATATAGATATTTTTTTAAAGCGATTAACCGATCCATCACGACGGCTTAAAAATAATCGCGTTGTCCGAAAGGGGTCTATTTATAATGGAATCTATACCCCAAACATTTGAAGTCAATATATTGATGAATTTTTTATTAACATCTTGACTAAAATGGATTATTCTACGAATAGTTTGCCGCTCTCGCCGCACGTGTCAATCGTACGGTTTCATTCGCAATCGGCATATCGTACCGGATGCGAGCGAGAAAAAACATAGTGCTTGTGACAACAGAAGCGAATATTGTTGATATTTTTATTTTTTTCTCAATTGAAGACAGTAAAGAACGATGATTATCTATAATATTTATTCTTTAGACTTTTTTAGATAAATACAAAAGGTTTGTGAACTGTTTGTCAGAAACTTGTGGTTCCAAATAGGTCGACTAGGCTAGGTTAATTAAATTTGTGCGAAATTAGTTATTAACAAATTATTATTACATTTTGCGATGTATATTTAGTTTTTCAAATTTAATAATAAAAAAATATACCAAATCTTTAAAAATACGCAATTTTTTTTAAATTCATTGTATTAAAAAAATAATATATATATAAAAAAAAACTAAACGGGGACAAAAATATATCCAGGGACTGTAGAAATTCGTTAGAATAATCATGTGTTGGGTTTTTCCTTTTCTTGAAGTTTTTGCAATTTTTTGTAAACATCTCTCTAATATATGAATAAAAAAATATATACAGTGTATTCTATTCAACACTGATTGAGACACCGATTAATCGGGACAGTCATTTATTTGGCCCAAATTTCAAGGAACAGGATCATAATAACGGAACTAATAGTAATATACTTCGTTTGATTGGGACACTAAATTAAAAATTTAAATAAATATTCTAATTAACTTTAAAATTAAAAATAAGTAGTTATAAATTAAGTATTTACAATTGTTAGTTTTATCTTTGTAATTTAATTACTTTACTAAATAAAACACTGTATTGTAAAAGATTAAATGAAAGATTACTAAAAATGTTACAGGTTGATCCCGATTTAAAAATTCACAGTGAACATTTCGCAGTGAAAAGCTTTTATTATTACGATCGTAATAGGATATACGCAGAGGCGTATGTGTTCTTATAATATTTGTCATAAATTTAAAAAAATATATATAAATATAATATGTTCATTTTATTTATGTGTTCATTGAGTTTTTAAATTTAATTTAAATCCCTTAGAACCTGCCATCAACAGTTGCCGAATTCTTCTATTTAAAAATAAAAAGTGTTATTTTAGCATTTATTTTTAGACACTACGTAGCTCCTATGTAAAATGTAGTAGCTCCATTGTTCTTGGTCCACGGTGTTGGCACTTTTTTTAATGCAGATGTCGGGTCTGGTTTGCTTCTGAAATATTCATCACTCTTTGTTCAGCGTTTTTTCCTTCTTTGGCAGCGGCCCTGTACACTCATGCATATGACCGTGCGAAACGACCCTGGCGCCGTCATATTTGAATTAAACTTTAAATAATTTCCAAAAACTTTATGCGCGACGTGCTTTCTGCACGGGAAGCTCAATGTCCTCGGGGCAAGAAACCGATTTACTTTTTAAATTGTCAAATGAAATGATTTCGCATACTTGATATTTTTCTCTTCGACTGTTGCGTAATTATGTCCTCAGAACGTCAAGTGATCATCGACTGTTAAATCTCTTCTGACATAAATGTGGATGAAATTTTGCGGAAATAATAATAAAACGGATAAAATATTCGGACAAAGCGCTTTGTAATGTTGTCGTTGATAAGTGGCCGAGGTCAATTTTATTTTATTTTTTATGGAAAGGGTAAATATTTTTATAATTGGTTTATACAATTATGGCGTATATTGTGTGCCGGTTAATTAATTAAATCCGTCTGGAATATATTTATGGTCGTCTGTCTCAAGCAGGGATAAATTCCTCGGGGGTTGTTTGTTCCCCGGTTTAGTTAGGCGTTAACACTCCGTTTACCGATTTAATTAACAATGAACCGCTTACACGAATGCCATTATCAAATGCTAATTGATATTTCGGGACGATGTATTAATTGGACAACTATTTGCGTCACTGACCTTAATACCTCGGGCACAGGTGTTCGCGAAAATACTTTTTGCGAAATATTTTCCGTTTGAAATTTCCCATTAAATAATTATGGTGATCTGAACCCCGGTGGCAAGGTCGCCGCGGCATAGAGGATGTTAGGGATTAATTCATGCCTTAAATAATTAAGTGAGAAGGCAACGTTAAAATATAGCACGGACGTGCCGGCTCTTTGTGTAAATGTTGGCAACGTGAGGTGCAAAAGGTAAGGCCAGGAATCCTGTATTCAGCGCCTTTCCAGAAGAACCCAACAAACCATCGCTAATCTCTGCTCTGGATATTAATCTCCATCTAGGTCTCAGAGCGGATAAATGGATGTTTTTATTATTAAATCATATGACCACTAATCGCACTAGTGTAGTAAAATGAAATTAATTTCGAATGTTTTATTATATGAAATTTTAAAAACTACTAAATACAATCACAGTTAGAGTAATACTTTTGATTACAAAAATTAAAATAATGATACAAAATTTGGCATTCAAGATATATGCGTATTTGTGTATTCCACGATCTTCGCGTTACAGCATCTGTCAGAAATATTAGGCTAAATAATGATATTTAAATGTTGGTTATTTATTACTCAATCACATACAGATTGTTACATATAATTTATACGAAAAATTAATATTATATACAGTAAATAATAAATATGGCGGATTTTTGACTAGATATTTTTTTTTAATTTACCTAATCTTTTGTTTAGATTTACCTCATTTTCCGAAAAATCTCCGTATGTTTTTCGTTCGTTTTTATTCGATTTTATGATGTTCTCTGGGTTTGTTCGGGATTAGGACTATTTTAGCAATCAATTAATTATTCCATACATGCCATTTGAAGTTTTTGCGCATAGAATAGAAACAATGGTGAATCAGGTTTAAAAAAACATAAAAAATAAGTTTAGAATCAATTTGACTGATTTCTATTGGTCCTCCCAATATATTATATTAAGTTCTAGAAAAAAGTGTATCAGTTGCCAATTATTAGCTTTGTTTTGAATTTATTTATTCTTACTTTAATCGCTGTAATGCGTTACCGATTCTTCATAAATATTATTTTACAAATTCACAATGATTAGTGTTATTTGTAAAATCCGCTTGAAAAAGCCATGGAGCTAATACAAAAGGTATATATTAAAAAATAATATGATATTTGATTAAATAATATGATATTTGATTAAATAATATGACAAGAAATGTAACATACTACATGTACATTTCTACACATATAATATAGTTTTCGTTGACTCTGCATGTTCAATTATTTTATCATAGCATTGAAAGGAATTAAAGACACTTGTAAAATATGTAAAATATAATATTAATAAAAGCAAAAAAATATTACTTTATTACATTTTTTTAATAACGTATTCGATCGATTTACCTTAAATTTTAGTCACAAATGATTTAAATTAGATTAAAATCAGTGGCGTACGGTGGGTGTTGATGTTAGGTGTGCTGTATGTGGAAAAAAATACAGTTTTTTTGTAATGAATTTTACTATTATTATACATTAGTTCTATTCTTCGATTTTGCGACATAAATTTTTCAAAGACACTCTCGTAAAGTGTCTCTGTTTTCGTTTTTTTTTTTTCTCCATTGATATTAGGCTTAGGCCACATAGTCTTTCCTGGCCTTGTAAGCTTTGATAGCATGTTTTAATTATGTTTGGAGCAGAAAATGAGCGTTCTGCTGACGCAGTGGTACTTTGAATAGTTAAAATTAGTTTTCCTAGTTTATAAACTTCGTGAAACCCCGAGTTAAGATTATTTTTTTCCATGAACTTTACTATTCATCAGGGTATGAATAAATAACGGTAAGCTCGTTTTTTAAACGTAAAGTATTCTAGTTTTGACATTGCAGAAAATGGCCATTCATTAAACAACTGAGATCGAGTACACGAATGTGCTGCTACTTGACAGCACGCGTTTGTCCCACAAACTGCATACCAAAACATTGGTTTCGCTCGCTGAGACTCTACGCCCACATAGGCGACGGTACTGTGTGCGGTTGGGCACGTGTAAGGTCGTGCAGCGGTCATAGCGAACGTCTTGCCCAATAAATTCACGTGCGTATATGATATCCTGACGGCCGTTTACAAAAATACTTTAAATATTAAATATATAAATCTTAGTGTGCGGCGCACACCTAGCACATTCTGAATATACGCCCCTGATTAAAATAGGATTTTAATTAAAAGAATTAGTCGAGAAAAATTAGAGGTTTAAATAGTCGGCACGGCTAAGCCCTACGTGTCTCAAACTTTTTGTATTTGCTAAGAAATGCTAAAGAATAAATTTTAGAAGCAATTTTGTTATCACGGGCGAGATGTTTTTCTCGCTTGCATCTGGGACAATGTGCCAAGAGCGAGTGAAACGTAACAGTGACACGTGCCGTAAGAGCTCAGTCGTCGGGGTGTGCTCAGTTTGTTAGCAGTTTGTTGTCAATTATGATGCATATCATGAATAATCATTTTTTTTGATATTGATGAAGAATTCATGCTTGGGGTATCAGAGACACCCCCTTCGTGCGACTTGGTTGTTTTCGAATCGCCATGAGAGGTGGCTTAGTAGACACTTATTACAAAGGATTTTTTATATACATATAAAGTTGGGTAAATTTAAAATCTTATTTCATTACAATAGTTTTAATAATATTATATAATGAATATAATAAAAATGAAAAAATGAACAATTTAAATTATTTACTATTGTTTTCTGACTATTTAAATATTTCACATTTATTATAAGTATATTATTTTACTTTTTAAACATCTTTTTGTTATGTATTCTGTTCAGCATTGTTGCTACGCTTTTTCAAAATAATTGCTGATTAAAAATTCAATTGGATTTTATATGCAACGCTTACGTTCTATCTCAAATCCCATAATATGCATGCAAACACTTTCACGGGAATGAAGTTTCGCTTGCAGACTAGAATAAAAAAAAAGCATTGATCTCAATTATCACTATAAAATTTTCTTACTATCGCATATAATTTTATAGTGCCATTTATTTGAATATACACAAATGACGAAAAAAATAGCAAAATTTCATTAAGAAAATTGAATTTTCACGCTCTTTTCATTTAAAACGCTGCAGTATTGTTGTTTTTAAATCATGATATACGTTAATAGATAATGTCAGGTCTATTTTTTAAGTGCTCGTACAATATCAAAGGCTCCAATGCATATTTTATAGACGGATTTTAATATTCATGCAATTTTTATGGCAGCTATTCATATAAAAACTTTATTATTCAAATTACGTTCTAAAAATACAACATAATATATATTTATATTAATTAATATATAATTTATTATATATTGATTACACAATTTCTATACTTTTCAGACATAATTTAGTAAATTGGTAGATTACTTTGTCTCCCACGACATGGATGAAACTTTTGTGGATTCGTTTTGTTTTCAAAGTATTTATTAAATAATTAGATATTAAAAATATTATAATAATTGTAGAGATACAATGTTATATTTATTATTTTTGGCATTGAACTCTAAATATATCGATTATTTAGATTTAAATCACAATTTTGTAAATTCATTTCGGAAACGCAGATCGATTGATTATTCGCTGCGTATGCCCGGAAACGCTCGAAATTTACATTTCTTTCTTTCGCATCGGGAACAATTTTGACATTAAAAAATATGAGCTTTTGTCATGAAATATTGGCGATGTTTTAAATAATGATGTCGCATTCCGCCCTTCGTCGAGAAATCCTCAAAATGGCGACACAAATTGGCATGGGACGTGAACTGCCTCATACACATTATGCAAATTTCGGCTTGCGGTAAATATTACGTTTAGTTTTAATCAAAACTGATTCAATACACCGCATTAAACGCGTCGAAATTAAATTCATAATGTCGTGTGCAAAGTTGGCAGTGTCGGAACCGGGCCCGAACTCGATATCGGGTCCCGGTATTCGTTCATTTTGTTTCCGAGAACCGAATTTGAACCGTAATTAAGTTTGGAGATCCGTGGAAAACAAGTTGGCAATATGGGGGGCAAGTTTTCCGAACAGGCGTGTGTATTGTCGAATTTTCCGTCCTACATAATAATTTATCAAAGGCGTTTTGTAATGCGAACGCCTTGTTCGGAATAATCGGATATTACTTCTATTGAATAATGCATAAATACGTGAAATATTATAGTATTTTTATATATAAATAAATATAATTAAGATACAATTTCTTTCGTAAATAAAAATATATAAAAATATTGTAAAATTATGTAACTTTTTAATT
Source organism: Philopotamus ludificatus (assembly GCA_022495035.1). Lineage (NCBI taxonomy): Eukaryota > Metazoa > Arthropoda > Insecta > Trichoptera > Philopotamidae > Philopotamus > Philopotamus ludificatus. The sequence continues at coordinate 54,804 of JAGXCT010036521.1, read as the reverse complement.
GATTTTCTTTCTGTTGGTATAATTGTGATGAAAACTCATTGGTATTATATACGTTTCGTTCCTCATTTGCTGAATTTTGTTAATAAATGATGTTTTTTTATTCTCGATGGCAGTAAACGTTTCCAAGATTCGGGACCGCAAAGTTTTGCCCAAACTTCGAGACCTTATATAACGGAGTGATGGCAATGGTTTATTGGAAACATTAAGAATTTGGCCGATTGCCATCCTTTAATATGTAACAATTTATTGACTTCATATCTCACGATTACTGTGAAATTTTTATCCAGATTCACGACACGCTGAATAGATATTTATTTGAGAAATTATAAAAAATATTTTAAAACACGAAATAATGCATTATTTTTATTGAAAAGTAAAATATTATTTACGCATATATTTTCAATATTTTGTAAAGTGTAATCACTTAAATAAAATTAATATTTTTTCACTAGGTAATATTACAAATAAAATATTAATAAAACAGCTCTAATCCTTTTTATATGATTTAATTCTAGTTAATAGGAGAATATTTTGACACACACAAAATTTAAAATAATGTAATAACGTCGCTGTATTAGGGCGTTACAATAATTTTCTTGATTTACTTTAAACAACCGAAAATTATCGATCAAAATTGTTCATTTTTACAAATAATGAAGTATCCATTTTTACTTCAGATTCGTATTTATTTTTAAAAACAAATAAATTGCTATTAAAAATCAATTTATTTATATCAATAAATTAAAACAAACTTTCTTTATAACTTATTTACCATTAGAATCGGGAAAAAAGGTTAATTTTATTATTGAGCATCGATGTTTTTAGATTCTTTTATACTAAAAATATAAAGCTATTGGTTGGCGCAATACATAACCCCCTTGTACTGTGCGAGTTGTCCTTAT
>JAGXCT010036521.1:0-52068 GCA_022495035.1 Philopotamus ludificatus | reverse complement strand
GCACACATTTTCAGGAACCAATCATGTGCGAAAGTCGAGGTCCGCCTGTATATAGTAATTATAACTATTTTTTTTTTAAATATACATGTTATTTGCATGCCAATATAATTTTGAGTACAAGTATATTAATACAGTGAAACCCCGTTTTACGTACGTTTTGAGAGGACTTACATAAAACGTCACTTAATTAAAATTTTGTTGAAGCTAAATCTGGCCGTATCGATATTTAAGACCCCAAGTTTTTCTCGAATAACTCTTTTAATATATATCCATATTAAATAATATATCTATAAATCCTATAATTTTATAAACTTTTTTTAATTGTCTAAAAAGTAAAGAATAAATATTATAAATAATCATTATTCTTTATGATCCGCAATTGCAAAAAAAAAAAAAACAACAATATTCGTTTCGATAGTCACGGGCGCGATGGTTTTCTCGCTTGCATCCGGTACGTTGTGCCGAGTGCGAGTGAAGCCTATACTAGTGATATTTTGCGTCATACTGATTAGTAGAAAAATACAAAATATCCACCATATTTAAAGCATATCATGAATAACTATTTTTATTCGTTAAAAAAGTCAAGATATGTATATAATATTGATAAAGAATTCGTTTTATATTTTCCATTATAAATATACCCCTTTCGGACGACACAGTTGGCTTCGAGCTGCCGTGACGGATCGGTTAATTTAAATAAACCTCGACATGACATACGTTATAAATTCTTGTTTTCAGAATTTAATACTAAAATAAGGATTGGATTTTCATATGTATTTGTAAAACAATTAAAAAAATGTTTTTTATGAAGTCCGCCGTTATTTATTTGCAAAAAAGTCTCTTTTATTACGAACTCGTTAAATTTCCAACGTCCATGGCAATCATATATTCTCTTTACGGCGACGTCAAAGCATACGTGTCACGACATAACCCTTTTTAATCGCGTCGCGGTGCAGGTCACACTAGACCTCCTTCCACATCGAGTGCCTCGCTGATGATGATGACACTCGCTCTATGCTATCTCGTTACATACTATATCAATGTCAACCCACGGCTATGATCCGGCTCCAATTCATTTCGCATTCCATTTGGGAATTCCATACGTTCGCACATGGATCGCTGAAGAATATTTAATTTTTCACACGGCGGAGCATTTAATAAAACATTATTTCGCATAAATTTGAGACCCGGTGTTATTATTTGCTCTGGGCAAAGCGGTGGAATAGAACCGACTATACGTGTGCGTATCGTTAAAATTTTTATATGCATACATTATAAGGGTCAGCAAAAACTACAGCGATATAATTAATGTTGGGATACAGTGTGCTGTGTAATTTTGCAGAATCAACCCTTTATATTGCATAACTGATACTGTCTATTTTGCAAAATGGCCCATATTTTATGTAGATAATTTTTTTGTGCCATATATTTATATTTAGAATGCATTACGACCTCGACATGCGTCTTCACAATAAAATCCCTTACGAATCCTATTCAAATGCCTATCTTTTCTTCCACGATCTTCGTCGTTCAAAACTTCAGGTACTCTGAAAATATCTTGACCTGTTTTTCGATGGCATTGAGCATCTTGTTAAACATTTATATACTGACAATTTCAACCTATTATTTTGACATGCATTGTATACTAAATATTAGGTGGATGAGGAATTCCTTCATTTTTTTTCAGATGTCTGTATTTTTATATTTTGTAGAGATTATACTATGTAATTGAGCCCTAAATCGACGACAAAAAAATGGGTCACTACATGGCGTTTTTTTTTGACGAGGACTATATATAATTAAGACTACAGAATCCATTAATTGAGTTTATAGAGGATTTCTTAAAATTAACAGATGTCAATTGTGACTTCGAAAGTTCAAATTGGAAAAAGATACTCTGAAGGACCTTCCTAGAAGTCGACGACGGCCAGATTTGAACGAAGGCAAATTAAAATCTCTGATTAATTCGAATTAAAATTAATTAATAAATCCGAATTTAGTCAATCCAAGTGCAGTAATATTGCAACAGATAGTTTTACGCATTCATGCAGCAGAAATGACCTGCGAAAAATCTAAGAGCTAAACTTGGAAGTTTTATTACACTACTTTATAAGATTTATGAAGCACTCCATTAGAAGAATCATAGAAAACGTGAAATATATCACTGTAATCAATATTAAATTAAAATCACAAAGTTTTTACAAAAAGGGCATCGAGAATTTACAAAATAGGCGTGGACGAGATCCTCAATAATGATATAAATTCTATTGTATTTTGTAATTTTCAGTAATAGTTTTTTTCATTTCGTTATATGATTGGAATAGAACCTCTGAGTTCACTCATTAAATCAGAGATCATTTCATCATACAAATATTATTTTTTATATTAGGTAATACTAAAATTTCAGACTTTATTTTATTAACCGATCCGTCGCAGCGGCTTAAAACCAACCACGACATCCGAACTGTATATTTATAATGGTAAATAGACCCCAAGTATTTCAAGTCAATTCAGTTTAAGCTGGATTTATTTTACTAATCAATATGACACGTAAATGACACGCACACTCAGCGATGTCCTGCCGCAGACTGAGGACTCGCCGCCGATTACTGCGACAGCCGAATTCTTGCGGCACGTGTCAACTAGTACGTTTCACTCGCACTTGGCACATCGAACCAAATGCGAGCGAGAAAAAACATCACGCCCGTGGCTACACAAGTGAATATTGTTGTTTTTATTTTATTTTTCGCAAATGCGGACAATGATTATTTACAATATTTATTCGTTATGCTTTTTTTAGACAAATAAAAAAAAGGTTTTGGCATTTATGATTTATAATCTATAAAGAGTTATTCGAAAAAAATGTATTTTTTAATTTAATTATGCCTGTAAATATAATTAATAAAATATAGCGACCTATTTTTTTTTAAAAAAATAGAATATTCGGACAATAGCCAGACAATAGCTTGATTTTCAATTAAATACTACTAGAAATATGTTCTGATCATATTATGCTTTAAGTATCCTTGATAAATAATAATAATTATTTAACTGAGTTACTAGTCGGAGTCGGTTACTAAGTTAGTAGTCGGACAGGTGTTCGACGAAAACTATGAGTTCAGAGAATTCTTTATAGCACTGGCTAGGGGTATGTAAGAGGAAAAGACCCATTTACCTTAGGATTTTTATAAAAATATTTATGTAGGTAGTTTGTGTAAATTAACCGATGTCATGGTTTGACACTGGGGGGAATATTAGTGCGAAAGACTCATTCCCGTTGCATATCAATAAATATAATGCAACAATAGGTTCTGTAGTATTAGTCCTAAGCTTAAATTATCATTAGTATATATAAATCAATCTTAAAATACTTTAATTGTTATTCCACATTGGAGTTATACGTATTTTTTTTTATAATTGAGTTCACAATAATAAGCATATGCAGATATTTTCATTTATATGTTATTTATATATTATTTTTCCTCTCAATTGTATATTACTGGCAAAAAAAGAATCCCCATTCATTATAAAAGGTTGTATGTAACGGGGAAGTTGAAAAAAATAATATTTCTGGTAAAAACTGCTTATTTTTATATCCCCGGTGTACGTTTATACGGATTCTATTACCCAATGCAATCGAAACTCAGTTGTAAATAATTCCGAAGTTAAATCCATGGAAATGTAATTAACCTTTAACGTTGCTAAAGTTCAAATGGTGTTTTTTTTAATGTATCGCCGCCAAAGTGGATAGTATTGTTTTATCGCGAGAGTTTTGATTGCATTTATACATAATGTATATGATTTTTTTTTAATATTAACTTATTTATTTTTTGTACGAAAAATATTATAAAAGAAAATGGCGGGATGTAATTAAATAACAAAACAAGCATTTAACTGTGTTTCGTCTTCATTCAACAACGTCCTTCCATGCGAAATGCCTACCCGGGGATCCTGTTGTTTATCCTAATTAGTTACAAAGATGGCGACCTCGTGTTTTGATATTTTATCATCATTTACAGAGACAAAGGACCGACGAAAAATACTCATTTTGCTTTACACTATTATTACATTTTTTTGCAATCGATTTTCATAATATATTAAAAATAAATGTCAGCTTGTCGCGACAATCTGAATAAATCATTACTAATGAAAAGTTTGAAAAGCGCAGACACCAAAGATTGTATTCTTGAACCCTATGCAAGCCCCTGTGGTCTCGTGGGTAATTCCAAGTTTACAATGTATCCAAACATGTCTGCCGTTTGTGTGCTAAAGAATTCCAAAACTTTAAAATATGCATACACCAGAGATACAAAGCCAAAATCTCCCATTTATCCACATTACGTCATTTTAAAACATATCACCATTCGTCTATCTTTTAAAATGTCTACGTTAAAATTATAATTATATGATAAAAAATGCTTATTTGTTAATCCAAAGCTTTGAATTAAGCGCGTCAAAAAGATTATAAGCTTTTGCGATTTGAATATATAATTTTTCATAGTATAAATATACGTTTTATATATTTTTGTCGCGATAATTCTGATACGCCAGGATGTCTTGTTTATAATGAACGTCCATTTTTATTAGCCTTGGTGAATATTTATGTTAATTTATTGTATAATTACAAATTTTGCGTGTAATTATTACGCATTCCCCGATGTATGAATAATACATTTTGAGTAACATCAAGTTCTGTGTCGGGGTCTTAAGAAAACTGTTATCTCATTACTATTTCATCACATTGTTGAGCTTTTCATTCGTGGACGAAATTCAAAGGTTGCCATACCCGAACGGAGCTTTCAGAAGTTCTTCAGAAAGGAAACCGGCTGCAGATTACTGTCCGATAACCAGGGCTGAGCTTTTAATTATTCCGCTGCTTAACTAATCCATCGACTGAATGATAATGTATTATGTATTTCGCGGATTGTTTATATATATATATATTTTTTTTCGGGAAAGCATTACCGTTACCGACTCAAAATATACAGAAAGCAATTAGCCTTTGACATACGCCTATCTATACGCGGATTAATATAAATTATTCATAGAAAAAAAAGTATTTGAAGTATTTTTTTTTACCAAAGAGTGGCTAATGGAATCTATTGATTTTTTTATATATAAAGCAAGTGTCAATTGGAATGCTTTATATTTACTTGACAATTGGGTTGACACATAGATTTGATCGTTTGCTTTATGAATTATGCAACGTACGCGCCTATTTTTGTATTTAATGTAAAGTTTTTGTAGCAAATCATATTTGTTACGTGTAATATTAATATAGTTTATCGTAGATGAATGTACATATGTAATTAGAGAGGAGGTATGTGATGCATTACATATGTAAATAAATAATTTTATTATTAATCATACGTACATTGCCTGGCGCCGTCTTGTTTTACATAAATTATACATTGTGTAAATTTGCAGTCACACAGCTTTATTTCGCAAATAGGATACAGAGAGCTAATTTAAATTTAAATTTAATTATTTAATGCTATACAATTATATATAAAATGAGAGATATAAAGGCACAAAAAGTTGTTCGGTGTTGGTTATTTCTTTTTAATATTTAATCATTTTGCAACGATTTTTTTTGCTGGCCTAAAGCTCCGCTAATATAAAAGACAAAATTAATAGCTATAGCAAGAGATGGAGTTTCTTTAATGACCGGAATAAATAATGGTTTCGTTGGGTCAATGAAAAAAAAATAAAGGGAAATTTATGAAGAATGCAAGATATGCTTATCATCGTATTATGCGCACAGATAATGAACATGGAATATGGATTAAAGACTTGTCAAAAAATCGTTAAATTCATAAAATCTCGAGATTTAATTAGTAAGAATTTCAACGAGTGAATTAAACACTGATAATTAAGAGCTACGTTTATTATCCAGCCCTGAAGTTCTTAATCTATTGATGTTGATAGATTCATAAGCTATTTATGTTAATTAATATCTTGACTTTTTCTTTTAAGTTATGGTAAAAAATAGTTATTTTTTATATGATTTATAACTTGAACGATATTTTTGATTTTTTAACTAATCAATATGAGGCGTAATTGACACGCGCACTCAGCGATGTCTCGCCGCACGTGTTAATCGCAGCGTTTCACTCGCACTCGGCACATCGTACCGGATACGAGTGAGAAAAAAGGCGTCCGTGGCAACAGAAATATTGTTGTTTTTATTTTTTTTCCCAATAACAGACAATAAAGGTCAATATATATTTATAATATTTTTACTTTAGACTTTTTCAAACCAATACAAAATATTTGCGACATGTAGGATTTATATTTAAAGAGTTATAAAAGAAAAATCAAAATCTTGGTGTCCTAAATATTAATATCCCTAGGCTAATATAAGATTAGCAAATTTTAATTTATTGAAAAACAAGTTTTCTTTATTCTCTTCGACGTGGTTAATAAATATAAAATCAGCACCTGACCAAATCACCAAAAAAAGGTGATTGAGATACATTGTGATTCAGATTTAAGGCAAAATTCAGTGAAGTTAGCGTACCTGAATTTTTGATACATTGACTTGCCTAGTTTAAAAACACTAGAAAATTCGCATACGTAATTATCTTCATGTTTGAAAGTACTAGCGTATGTAGAAAGTATTAAGGAAGTATTAGTGTAAGCAGTTATTTTTACTTATAAAAGGAAATAAGTTTCCTTTCTGATCCAGAATTATTGACTATCACATTCTTATCTATCTAATTAAATAAAACAAATTAAATATTTTTGATATACCCTTAAAATTAATATGTCGATCCGCAAAGCTGTCTGAATTATTTTAATGATTTTTACACCATTTTTGCTCAGGAAAATGTTATATTTAATTAATATTTCTCATTTTTTAATTAATATCTATATTATTTAAAATTTGTATTAATAACCACATAGTTTCAAAACCATAATAAAAAATATAGATTTGAAGGTAAATAATGATAGAAATAATTAAATAAATAGCTTTAGAAAAGAATAGGGAAATAAGACTTTTTAAGTCTGCTTATCATGGAAATGTAAGAGAAATGGAAAGAGATTCAAAGTTTTGAAAAAAATCTCCATCTTCCTAAGGGATTCCGTTTCAAACAAATCGGGTTTCGATAAGTTTTAATAATATATTATTTTATTTATCAATTATAATGGTTAATAATTTGAACAAATTTAAAACAACATAATATAGATTTAATAATAAAATGTTTTTTTCGTTTATTTAGTTGATTTATTTTGTATTCTAAATTTATATAGTAATAAATTTGCGTAACATCGAGCATTTCAGCGTAATTTACATGTCTACACACCAAACTATGTAATTTTTCACCATTCATAAAATTGCTTATTGGATGAGGTCGTTGAGAATAGATTGCACCACCAACATGTGCTGTAACGAATCGTCCATGGCCTTTATTATGGAATGCCGTGATCGTTTTCATTTAAGTATTTCATGGCGGCGTTCAGCAATCGCTTAAAAAAATCTGAAAAAAATGGCGCCATTTGAAAAATCGCGCCGATTTTTTCCCTATCCGATCACGAATTATGGGTTTCCGAATCAGGAAGACGGTGTCGTAAAACACCGCGCACATACATTGCATAGTTATGGTGGGTGATTAAGCTTCTATATCGACACGGGCTTTGGTCAAATTTTAACCTTTAATGCGGTACGTGAGAGACCTTTTCCTCATTAATGGCGTCGGAATGTGTGTTTATTCGGCGTCGAGTAAACCGTCCGTTACATCATGTCTTACGCGTTACACACGTGCCGGGGATTTTAATGGATTTTTCCAGTGGAATTTATGTACTAAATTTCCACTTTCGGTCTGATTAAAATTTAGTGACGCCCGAAAAATGTGTTTTAGTAATAACAATCAGTTCAAAGGAACAATGCTGGACGTATTCAATAGAGATTCTTGGCCCGCGGCTGAGTCGGTGGACTGTGAATTTGTGCTCAAAGAGATGCTTTTCAATTTAATAAAATTGTGTTAATTAATTCTCTAAAAAACAACTTTTGTCTATATTAACGTACATAAGTACAACATACAATTCCACCATTTGGAGTCTATATTTAAAATAATCCTTATCAATCGAATATGAAAGTCTTTAAATATGTACCTAAGATAAATACAGCACGTTTCATGAAGGGTTATAAAAACTAGATCATGGTACATAAGACTATGAAAAAAGTTATTTAGTTCTTTGAACAAAAATGACTCTTTCAATCGATGACTATTTATATATAATACATGCTTCCTATACGTGAGTCATTAAATAAAATAAAAAAACATTATATTTTCATTAAAACTATTAGTATAATCTATAAAAATAAATTGTATGCATATAAATAGTATTCATATAATTATTCTGCTTTTTTATAAAATGCAAATGATATGTAAAGTGTTCGAATAATTTTATGGCCGCATTTAATTGAAAGGTAATTACTAAAATCTCATATAAAACTGTATAGAATTAATTAAATTTTATTTTATAGCCATTAAATATAATGATAATCCATTTTATATTATCAAGATCATGAAAACAAAACATTTATATTTAAATTTTGGGCATAAATAATAATTTTCTATAACAATATAATATTCTTTGTCAATTCACCACAATTTCGTATTTGAATATCAACTTTTACAATTATCTATGAACGCTTTCACTTGGAAGAAGGATACGCTAAATATCAAGAGAGAGAACAAGATTTTTGTTTATTATACGAATAAGGTTTTATTGTTTTTAGCTTTCGATTTTTGTCAATAGAAATATTTCCATTGAGTATTGTACAAAATGAATTTATATGTTCAAAAAATCTTTAATCAAGGACATTCAATTTGTTTTTTTCTAGTTTATATATCCTGAACGTAACTTAAATTTAAAAAATGGTACGGAAATAATTTCCAATTTATTAGGCAATAAAAATGAAGAGATAAACCTAAATCAGGACCCTTCTAAAAATTTAATAACGAATTGAATTAGTTTCTCGCCGTTGGCTAATAAAATCATTATAACAGAAATACACAACTATAGTACATTTAAAAATTTCGCAAAAAACGGAGAGTTTATAAAAATTCAATTTAAAATTCTTAAAAATATCTGATATTAAATACAAATAATTTATTTTGTTCCAGAATAACTTTTCAAGGAACGAAAGGTTTCTTATTGAAAAATGGTTTCACATTTAATTCTGTGGATGCATTTGCTCATAGAGAATGGTTATATGATCCTTTGCTTCTTTAAATCCAGACGCGGTCTTTTTTCTTTAAAAATAAAGACACGTGACATTCTTTTCCGAAAGAGTCTTATCTCAGATAATATAAAATTCGTGAATAATTTCGGAATTCCAAAAGACTGATTTTTTAGCTAATTTTACACCTGTACTAGTCGATGTACCAATCATTATAGGGCTATGTAAGTTTTATCGTTTTCTTATCCGATTCTACCAACCTTTACTTGCTTTGAAATATTATTCTCGTCCATGTTGAGATTTTAAATGAGCATGATGTTAATTGAGGTCTTGAAATAAATTTTCTATTTCTATCATAAAATACTTTACAAATTTAACTTTTATTTTTTAAAGATAGCGTTAAAAAAATGCTGAGAGGACTTGATGAACGGGGTTATAATCTATAAAATACGATTTGAACCTATTATGAATTATAAAGATAACAAATATGATGTTTATTGATTTTTAATATATTCTTCATATTTAATAGTCATAATTATTTAGTATTAAAATATCAATTTATTTTAAAAAAGCGAAAGGCTGCAGGAGAGCTATAATATGTCTGTTTTGGTAGTAATTATGTGCAATAATATTCTTGATTATTTAATCTAGACCAGTTCTCGATCGAAGCAATTTTAAATTGATCGACGTATAAATATCTATGTTTTAAATTTGAGATACTTGAACAACAAACGCTTGGTGGAAAATTAAACCGTTTGTCTGCAGAAATACTTTTTATATAAGTAATCGAAATGGCCACTGACATTGAGTCATAGTTGAATAATGATATTATAAAAAGTGTACTCTACTTATTGCAAGTGAATAATTGTTTATTATTCAAGTCCATAAATAGGTCGAACTCTTCGCAATTATTTATTATTTATCTATTGCAAACATCTTTCTGGGCGACTTTCTAGTAAAAGAAGAATTCATACAAGAAGCATCGATATTTATTAAACTTTTAAAAAGTATCTAGAGGAAAATAATATACCTCTAGAAAAATTGTCTGCAATTTCAACAAACAGCTCGCTTGCAATGAAAAGAAGAAATAGTAGTTTCATTGCGCCATGTAGAAAGTCCCGATATTTCTAAAATTTGCATATTATCATTGCATTACTTACCAAGAACTCTTATGCTTAAGGTTAATTCCTTTTTAGCATATTATCAAAACAATAACAAGACTAATACATTAATAAAGAGCAGCGGAAAATGCAACACATTTCTTTAAATTGCTTCTACAAAAAGACGGTGTAGAATAGTGAAGAATTTAATGCAAAATTCATAGAATTCTACGATTGAGAGACATTCTCTCACGTTTTTTTTATATCAGAGAATGGATTTTCCCTCATACAGAAGATGATGCGATTAATAAAATCTTAACATATTTTTTTATTATTATGAGATGGAGTTAGAATTGGAAATTATTATGAATTAAGATAATGACGTAAAAAATCTGGAGTTTAGTATATAGACATTCCATTGTTTCAACTCTTTTTGGACGTCCTCACATTCTTATGGATATCTGCTTTCCAATATAAAATACATAAAATCAAAATACCAATGAAGTTCTCATTTGGAACAATGTTTGAGAATTAAGAATTCATTTTGGGTGCCACATTACAACGAGTTGGCCGAAGAATTGCAATGTCAAATATCGCATTAATTATCAATGATTGTTTTTATCGCATTAAATATTTTTATTTTTTTCTAAAATATCCTATTTAAAAAGGTTACCCACCTCGGATTTAGATTATTTTAAAAGATAGTAATATATTAATATGTATAAAAAAAAATGTATATTATCGTCGTTATCCTTAATTTATGGGTCATTCCATACTTAATTAAAGATTATGAAAATACGGATTAGTATAGTTATGCGAATGGCTTGCGTGACTTCCAGTTTCAAGAGTTTTGCTATTAAAAACCGGATACACTTCCGTTAATTTAGAAAATTAAACGAACGTCCGCAGAGAAAGCTATACAGCCACTTTTTAATTGGCATATAGAAAAACAATTATTTTCGATATCAGTAAATTGGTATTGTACATACGTGCAGATATGATACGATCTGCGAAACCGTACGCTTGCATGGCGCATTGCCAAAAAAACTGCCATATACTTTTTTACAACATGTCTAAAAAAAACGGCAGTAAAATTGGCCATAATTTTTTTGTTCGCCATGAGGTTTAAAGGAAGACCGTGACATTCCTCAGCAGCAATCGATCGACCCCGGGGTTGGATGGTCATGACCCTCGGCACTATTTGTGCCTCATGGTCTCGATCAGGTGCAATTTTCATTCGGCGAGCTTTCAGCGCAAGGAATTTCATCTGTATTGACACAAAGAATGCACAGCGAACGGCATTTAATATTTACAGCCGTGGATATGTTGACGTATACGACAATACGAAATTAAATTTTAATATTGGCTCTGAGAGTCAACATCTCGCTGCAATTTTAAAAAAATGGCGCATACAGGCTGTGTGTATCTAAGAGTATTCTCATGGGCCAAATTTCTAAAATTATTCAATGCATATAATAAATATTTGCCAAGAATTTTGTGCATATGTATTATTAATTATATTACTTCCAAGTGTAATAGACGCATTTTAAGTGGAGCTCAACATTTAATTGCATTAAGTATACGTATTTGTATGTGGATTGGTAGACTAGCCATCTTTCAAGATTACATTTTTGTTTCCGTATGCCATCCATAACCAGAGTTTTGTTGTACACCTGAGGTTAGAGCGAAGCGTACATATGGCAATGAAACTTTACTTGGGAAACATAAAACATGCAAAGATGAATATAGCTGCGAGAGAAATAGATACGTACATACGTTTGTGATCCTCCATAGCCTCCCCTCTGCTCCCATTTTAACGGTTTATATTGAAATTGATTCGTTTCAGAGCGGATGCGCTCCGTTTGTTTGCTAACGGATGTATCAGAACGTACTTTTGTTTGATACCTCTGAACACATGAATTATTATAATATTTCGTATATTAAATTCGGATGTAATATATATCGCAGTATGCAAAATTATATTGTCGATGGAGAACGTTCCGTAAATTGGCAAGGGTGTTAGGTTGATAAGAAAATAATTGCGATTTTTATTGTTTTAAAGTATCACAAATAATGCCAACGTTAATAATCATAGTACAGAAAATGATTTCGACTAGGTATATGGAACTGAAACCGTGACCTTCATCACTCGGACGATTAATAATATATAGAGACCTATGAAAAACATAGGAAATCAAATTAAATTGACGATATAATTAAAACTGTAGTCTTTAATTAGATCCAATGACTCAAAACCGTCTAGAATGAAAAAAAATATTTATTAAAAAATGTATTTCTTATTCTTTATTATTAATGTACTGTTTTTACATCCATTTATTTTACGCCATGATTCAAATTAAAATATTAAGATAATACAAAATGTTATTAGTCATACATGTATTGAATAAATGATAGAGCTATGAAAAATCAAGTCAAAAGAGCTCGCGAAGTTTATTAGCTCTGGTTGTATCTCTCGCAGGGGACGTACAAAACATTGGAAATACATATTTGTTTTAAAAAAATGTTTAATGAAGGGTATTTCGTTCGTTTTTCTCCCGCTGATAATGACTGATTAAAGTTTCATACATAGCAATTAGCCACGAGGTTTATTTACTAAGATAATTAATAGTCATCTAAGAGTATATAAGAAACAGCGTAAAATAATGATGCTTTCTACTAATAAACATAATAATAAAATTCTTCAATTAAAAGCAAATCTTTCGATCATTCACAGTTTGGATAAAACATGTATAAAATTAAAAATTGTGAAGAAGAATGCTTCTTGTTAAATGTTCTTAATTTTTTTTTGCTTAGTATAAACTAGGAAAGGTTGTGATGTCTATTCTTTGCATTAATGAATAATGTTCTTTTGGGAACGAGAATATTTTAGAAGAAGTCTTACTTTAAAACGTCTCCTTATTATTTTTCGTAAGTCAAGATGTCAGAGGATCGTGACTATTTTTAACCAACAGAATTTACTTGATAGCAGCTCTCCAGGATCCTCTGCATTTCGCATCTCCCATCGCAATTTCTACGGTGGAGCCAGTGGCACTTGAGCTTCACTTAGTCGCTCTAGCGTTTGGGCGATCTTCCCATTCCTCTGCGTCCTTCTGTTACCAAGTGAAACGAGCTTTTCCAGGCTATCGTTCTTTCCAGCGAGATGTCCAAAGTAGTAACTAATCTTCTTGAGATATATATAGTTAAGAGACTATCGTAATTTTCGTTCCCCATTTTTTCCAGGATAGAAAAATGTATGCGTTAGCGGTCCATGGTATTCTTAGCAGGCGTCACTAGCACCACTATTCAAATGCGTTTTTTTTTCATATTTTTCCTTATGGTCCAGGCCCAGGAAAAATACTAGACTATGTACTATAAGTGTTTTTTACATATTGACGACATTTTTGACTATGAATTGTAGGCATCTTAATTCACCCTATTAATTATAGTTCACAATTTCCGTTACTAGTTCTATTGACTATCATCACCTTGGTTTTAAAAATATTTAGTTCTAGTTGCTTGCTTTTACATTCAACTCTATTACAGCTCGGCCATTTCTTCTTTGCTCGGTGACTTTCAATGTAGTATTGTCAGCATATCATTAAATAGTAAATTAATCATCATTCTCCAAGCAATTCACGATTAGAACATATCAAGCAGTCATTATGTTTTTCTTTGGCATCGGGTAGCAAAATATATAGTTTTTATTCAATCTTTATTCATTGTCTGTTGTTAATGGCCTTTCATGTCGCGCAGTCCTACCTTCACGAAAATCTTAACTAATTACATAATTAATATCCCCATAAATTTTATATGGGATATTGACTTACTCTTATTACATTTACAAAAAGTTAGATTCTTTCGAAAAAACGCTTTCCGCCACTGTTTTAATAATACAGACTGCGAGTTTCGACATTATCCGTCTTGTCACTTCACACGTGCCATATTATTGTAGCATCAATATACTGTTGCTACTTGCGAGGTGTCTTACGACCATTAAGGATTAATATAAAAGTATCGGAAAATGCTTTTGTACCCTGATTTGTATAACGAGATAGATGATTCTGGGTTTTTTTTTAAGATTTTATTAACATCCCTAAATGTGTTGGCAAGCTTAAATAATTAAATATATTTGCTTGGATTTAAATATAATAACTTAATTATTAAGTCATAAATTCTGCTATTAATTATGAAAACAAAAACCACAATTATTTTCCTACCAACCCAATATTTTATCAAATCGAAATTATTCTGAAAATGGAGGCTTTGTGTGATACACTGCCAATTAAAAAACGAAAATATTGCCTTTTTATTGCAATTCCATTGCCGATATCATCATACATAGGATGGAGAATGTCCGCTTTAATGTGTGAATTGAATTAATGAAAATTTTTCTGATTAAAATTGATCGTTCCAATTCAATGTAATGGATCTCGGCTCTTCAATTTGCTCTAAGTAAATAAATTAGCACCAGCTCCAGACATAGCCCTAACTCTATCGACCTGTCAGTTAAGTATTTGCGGGTCCACGGACATGCTAGGGGTCAGGGCTATGTTTTAATTAACGATTTATACTAAAGATTTAATACGAAATACGTTGCGAACTAATTAACATATCGAAGATCACAAAGTTAACAACTCGTTTCCGCTCAAAAAGTTTCAGCGGTCCGTTCAGAATTTGAATTTGGAATTTCAATCCACAGTTACATTTTATTACAGCTTGATTAGGCGGTGCTTCGATGCATATCGATTTTTCAGCTCGTCCTTGGGTGTTTCGTGACTTTGGCTGGCCGTGACCGTCTCCTGGCTGAATTACGTGTACGATTATGGTCTTGGGGTCTCGAATTAAGATCGTATTACCATTAAATTTACAACCGAAAGTCGTAACCTCAACAAAGTGCGACTTTTACTATGCTTTTTTTTACGACATCGGTTATTTGGAAAAACTAATCGACGATTTGTGATCCTTGTGAGTTTGTTTTTAACTCTCGTTTTATTTTACGACACAAATAAAATCAATATAATGATTAAAAATGTACAAATTACCAATGGAAATAATAGACAATGTGATAAATGCATTTCTACGAATAAAAATTAATTAACATTTAAACGAGCAGCGATCTGTTATTACTTTCACATTTTCAATCGAAGTTCATTACATTTTTATAAAGCCTTGAAACTTTTCAATGCTACGACTTTATATTCGATAAATCATTCAGCGTCCATCAAAGCTGTTTGCATATTAAGTAATTCAAAGGCTAAATCAGGATTGATTCAACTTGTTACCAAATTGTTTTGTTTGACTTGTTATGTCTTTTGTGTTTGAGCGAAGGGAACGCCAATGTTTATTTAGTATCAGTTATCGATTTTAAAAGACAATGGTTTTAACTACACTGTCATTGATATTGTTTTCAATGTTGACCAGCGATAAGAATCGATTGTACGACCCTGTTGGAGGTTTACAAACCCTTGTCGAGTGCCGACCACCCTTGAAAATTGTTGTGAAGGCGGCACGACATATTTATCGATTTATTGTAATCAACACACACACACACGCTCAGTTTTGATAAGGTAACAACTAGAGCTGCTTTAAAATTCAATGGCGATAATAAAAATTCACACCGATTTTATCTTCCAGGTCGTGATATATATTGAAGCTTTCACATGTTGTAATAATTAAATATTGAAATAAAATCACGGCGTTATTTCGTTTTAAATATTGACGTTTAAAAATATGCTTTTAAACCGTGTTGAAGATTTTATCTCATAATTAAATTATTCATTTATTAGATTGGCGTCAATATTAAAATAAAAGCACGGCAACTCTGATGGATTTAGTAAATTTTCACCGAAAATATTTTATTAAAAATATGTGAAATAATAATTCGACACAACCCTAGTGCTTTTCTTTTTATGCAGAAGATACGTTATAAACTATATAAAAATACATTTTAATATTTATCATTTTTTATAACCGTTTAAAATTAAATCCATGAGTTAAAATATTAAAATTATTATTACATAGTTTAAAATTCTATATAAGCTTATAATTATATTCTAACGGAATCATATGAAATGACTAAATTATTTTCTTCAAAAGAATAAAAAAAATAGATCGCTCTCATCCGGTACGAGTGCGAGTGAAACCGTGCGTCAGTCTGCTGTGAGACATTGCCGAGTGTGTATCATTTACATGTCATATTGATTAGTTAAAAAAACCAAAATATCTACTAAATTATGGAGCATGTCGTGAATAACTATTTTTATTCTTAGATTATTCTATTTTTAAAAAAAAATCTAGATATTGATGATAAATACATCGGGAATGAATTGCTTGGGTCTATTTTCCAAAATAGAACCCCTTCGGATGACGTGGATAGTTTCTAGTCGTCGTGACAGATCGGTTAAAACCCGAATACATATTAGGTAAAGCGGATAGAAATGTCATTTTTTCATTGCGGCATTATTTAAACAAAAACTGTACAATATTATTTTGTTAAATATTTTTCTTAGTTATCTATGACCTTCTTTCACAGAATAGGGAGTTTTCTAATACCTCTGCTAATACTCTTGCTGTTTGAGTGTGAATTTTTTGATTATTTTGTGCAATTTATATTTGATTGTTTCCCAAAACTGATAGTTTTTTAAAAAGTACCTGTATAATCTTACTAATTAGGCACAATACACATCTGCTGTAACTGTCTAACTAGCTTTTAGTAATTAATAGTGAATTATTTCCAAAACATTCCACTAAATACAGAAGTGTACCTTTTTCGAAGCTGTAAAGCAATCTTGCTGTATCTCGAAAAAATACGATACTACTTTAAAATTTTCATGATTTACCACTAAATGTATTATAAATTATATAAAAAGATTTAAAATACGTTTCGGCTTCTTTTATTTCTAGAATTAATAATATTTAAAATATTTTTTGATTCCTGTTAAGTTTTTTAGATAACTTTCTAGTGTCGATATAGACTGTAGAGATATATATATAGATGGCTATCATTGTTCTGAAACCGTTAGAGAAAGTTTACGTGGCACTTAAAATATTTTAAATTATCCTTTACTATTTACTATGGACAATCAAGGTTTTTGTTCCAATTTCTTGATTTGTTATAGTCAGATTCGACTCCACCGGGTCGTAATTTTTAAGGTCTCTCTGATTTTGATTTGTTCTTCACACACTTCACCACTTTTTAACATTTAAAACCATCTACATATAGCATTATCAAGTATTCAAGATATCTTTAAAGAAGTAAATAAATTCTATTAAAATCCATCCAGAGAACGCTAACTAAGTTTTCAATCATTGCTTAAATAAATCAACCAATTAATTTTCTTTTCAGATCCATTGACCCGATTATAATAATGAGAGATTTGTCGAAGTATTTATCTTTATTATTTAATAACTGAAATATAAAATATTATATACTTTGTAAAAATACTGCTTGTTAAATAAAATAAAAGAGACTACAAAAATGTGGATGATACATTATCAAGTCATTAAATAATAGATTATGAAATTTAAAGCTTATTGTTGAATAATTAATGTTAAATAAATAATCAAAAGTAATACGTATATTTTAATCATTAAAAAATATATATTTTACACCAAATAACTAATAAATCGCTTAAAAAATAAATAAAAGTATTTAAATAACATTTGAATTGTAATAATTCGTGATTCGTTTGTTTAATAATTTAATTGTACGGCCATTTTAAAAATAAAACGTTTAATATAATTCCAGGTTGGATGCAGATGTCATTATTATTTTTGTTTAATCATCATTTAAATTAATTTGCATAAAAAATGCAAAACAATTACACGATATTTACATGGTGCATTTTGTTATCGTGACTCGGTGCATTTAGCATATGGCGCACGCGATCCTCGTGTCATTGTAATGCTACAGAATTACTGTTTTTTTTTGTTGACCGTATATTATTTGTTTTAGAAATCTGAAAAGAGGAAAGAGGCGGGACTGAAGCGATTGTGGTCGGCTGTTCGATCGTCGAGCGGTAACTCTTCGCAGGAGGGCGAATCCGCCTCCCCCCGGCCTGCACCGACATGTTCACTACCACTGCTTCAGGTAATAAACTTCGTGTCGAACTTTAACTTTTATGGGTCTTCTAAGATATATAATCTCTGCATTACTTTTTACTCGAATGCCTTTGCAGGTCTGGCCTTCGCAAGATTCTCCAAGGCAATCACCACGCGGAGAGGGAGATGGACAAAGCTTCATATTTCCGCCTGAAAGAAGAGCTTCGTCGTCGTTGGACTGTCCAACACCGCAGTCTCCATACAAATTAACACCGACAGTCGCTCTCCATCCATTACATGCTCTGCATGTACCAAATTCTCATGATCATCACTTAAACGACTCTGGAATCGATTCAATACAGGTATAAGAAAAAAAAACAAATTTAATATCTGAAAGAAATATCGTCATATAAATCGTAACAAAATGTTCGGAGTGACATAAAAAGTTATTTATATACAATGGGAGTTCCGACTTTTAACTGAAAACAGCCCTCAAAGTAAATATAATTTAGATTCTCGACGCTTTTCTTTCGGGCTATTTCCGTGCGAATTAAGGAAATCTCTCATTTCTGAAACCAAAAATAAAGCCATCGAATTGTTCGTCGGATTAATGAAAACGGAATTTATTTTTAACGAATCACCATTTTGACAGGTGTTTCTTTTCAGAGCCGGATGATTTATTACCCGTCACGGCGAGTATTATTGTATAAAACTTAATTTGATTTATCGATTAGTATGCATTGGAAAATGTGCAATTTGCACAATTTATTGCCTCGGAGGATTTGCGTAATTAATGACTATTATATAAATACATGTTTCAGACGCAAACATGTAAAATAGAGACAATATCCTATTGAAATATAAATAGAAGATTAATTTGAACCGAAATTAATTTTAGTCACAGAATTCTAGTGGTACATATTGGATGCTAGTAATTGGGTTCTGTTATTAATGGAGGATTAATATAAAAGGGATGGCGCAATTGCAGATATAATGGACGTTCCAAATATGTTTAATTAATATATAATAAAAAATATATATTAAATGTAATAAATTTATATATATATATATATTGATTTGAATAGAAATGTGTAGGATTTTAAAATACAGTAATGCAAATATAAGCGTTTGGGATAGTAAATCTTGCAAGACTATAAGTCAGATTTAAAACGATCATTCAAATTTGTTCATTTGTTATTCTCAGAATAAACCTGACCTCCAAAAACAAACGAACAGTTTTTAAATAATTAAAAATATGCATACCTCCATTATTCATTTCGAGCAAGATTTTAAACTATCCATAAAATCGTTAGTTATTATGTAAAAATGAGTGACTATTTTATGACAGCTGTAAATAAAAATATATCTTTACAACTTCTTTGCTGTAAAAACCCACTAGTAATTTTAAAACACGGCAGACCGTACTATAAATCTTAAAACTAGGATAGGCTGCAAATTAAAAATATTTTTCCAGATGTACATACAATAAAGACATATTCTTGAACATATGATAATTGAATGAGTATTTTACATCATTCAACATTTAATTTATAAGGTGAATAAAAATAATAGTTATCTCTTTCCATATGTAATTTTTTGATTCCTTACTTGAGATTTTTATTAAAAAATGAATCCTTGCGATTTTTTACGTCTTCTACTAAAATATATTTTTTATTTCAACGTGAATGCTCTGTAGAATTTAAAAATGATAATCTGAAAATATCTGGTGAATAAGGTGGATGGATGGCATAGAACTATATGCCGAATAGATCCAGCTGCCTCATTTTTTCCAGTGTGATTCTTGCTGCATGTGACCTAGCGTTATCACGTTGCAGTATACGTCTTTGGTTATTTACTAAAACTTCAATCTATTTATTTGGACACAATAAACTTCAGCTGCAACTGTCTGAGCAGGTTTTAATAATTTATAATGAGTTAAACAGTAAATATTTAACCAAACATAAAGAAGATCTTTATAAAGATGAATGATAGTCGAGGGTTGAAACTGGTACTTGATTTGAAGAAATCCATTATTTTTTCTCTTTGGGTTGTTGTACAGTACTGACTTTTCATCATCAGTAACAATCCTTCTCAGAAACGGATTAGTCTCATACCTAGACAAGAGTAACAAACAGATGGTTATCATTTTGTTTCCAAATTCCTTGTCTATTTTTTTACCGATCCTTTTCAAATATTCTTTTACTATTTACCGGGGACAGCCGAAATCCTGTGACAATTCCTTTATGTTCCAGTTTTAAGATATCATTGTAAATTTTACAGATGGTCTCAGTTACTTATTTTGGCTTCAATTCCTTATCGAATAAAAATAGCATAAAACATCGTAATTGGGGTTCTTTAATCGCCTTGACTTTTTTATTAAGGATAAAAAATAATAAATAGAAACTGTAGACTACAAGTAGAGCTTCAAAATGATACGATTTTTTCCTGATTGCTCTACGGCAGTCGTTGGCAACTCAATGTAAAAACGCCAAACAAAAAAAAAATCATTGGTTTACCTCATAAATTTATCAATAAAGTTTTTTAATTAAGATTATAGGTTCTCTGGCAAAGACTCGCGGCGGGCAACATGTGTCCTGCGAGCCGTTTTTTACCCAGGCCTGCCTTAATCAATCATAAGCAAACCTATCCCTCTGTAAATATATAAAAAACGAAAAATAAAAAATATTAGATTGAATTTATAAAAATGCTAGTGCACTGAAAAAAAATCAGTAATTCTTTATTTAAAATTTAAAATAATATTTCATTTGTTCTTTTTTGCCAACATTCAAACAATGCTTGGATTTCATTTTGTGTAAAATTCTTGTTTATATGTTTTTTATCGTAACACAAAATAGCGACCAGTCTTTCTTTTGTCTATTTACTCATTGCCTACGGGGGACGTGGATTCCACGTCAAAAGCGATTTTGTTTATGGCCGGGGCGCGCATATTTCACGCTAGCCGACACTATGCGTTTGATTGGCTGTGACTTGTTGCAATGTTATGTTTTCTTCAAATATTTTTTTCGTTAGATACTTGATAATCATAGTAAGAAAATTCAAGAACCTGAGAAGATTTATGTGCATATAAAACCATTTATTCGAAATATTTTTGAAAATTGTTTTTTTGTGAAATGAAGGTCATCAGCCTTCATCCCACCCCTCTGTTGACAAGTGTCACTCAGAAGTATTCAGAATGGTCACCCATCTGAATACTATCTGCGCTTATATGATTAACTTTAGCAATCCTTAGTTTGATTTACGAATTACCTATCAACTACGACGAATTTACAGGTACAGAGGGTGGGATGAAGGCTGGTGGCCTTCATTCTAAAACAATTATCAAAAATATAAGCTGGGAAGCGGAGCAGCTCTTCAATTATAAAAAATCACTGCGGTGCAAAGGCAACAAGAAACCCTGCACTATATATTCTTCCCTTGATAACCATGTCATAGTCCTCCATAAGAGGTCATTTTTTTGTCACGATCCTCAGAAATGAGGGAAAGTGGATTAATATCTTATATAAAAAAATAAAAAAATATATATAATATATAAACGCTTCACGACTCAATAAAAAAAAAATTCGAAATATTGATTAATGTTTAATATTTACTATATTTTGACCATCATTACTTATGACGTTCCTCAACATTCAGAGCTATAAAAACATCTGTCCATTTTCATTAGTAATAAAGAATGGCCTGTCTAATATGCTCCGGGTCGTCACACATGTTTGAGGAGTAAAATATTTTACCAAAAAATACTTCAGAACGTCTGAAAGAGAACTAAAATAGATCTGAAATTCTTTGCATTAAAATATAAAAATTAAGAATAAACGGACTCAAAAATCACTAACATGATATATGGGCCAACTTCTTATTATTCAATGATTATCAAAAAAATCATTATTGAGTTTAAATTATTTATTTTAAGATTCAAATTTAGTAAAATATTTGAATGTTCATTCCAGGCTTCTCCATCACCTGGCGGACCAACCAGTGTATGCGCCACCGGATTAGGCAGTCCTGGAGGCCGTCGACCATCCAGCGGTCTCCTGCATCCCGATCATGCAAGATTATTAAGACAACCGGCTCATACATCGGCGGAAGACGTCCGAGACATCTCGCCGTCATCATCGACCACGTCCTCATTGACTTCAGTGGCGGCTCCAACGCGTAGCGCCAATAATTGGCAGCCTAGTGAACGAAGGCGCTCCTCAACGATGACAGCACGCTATTCCCTTTTCGACGCCTTAGATTTAGAATACGCTCTGCTGAGGGCAGCGGCCAGAGGCAGCGTGGGACCCTACTCGTTGTCAGAGTCCTTACATAAGCTGACCTTCACGCAGAGCTTGGCGTTTCCGGCATTGGCCAGGGGATTGGCCGGAAAGAGGGCCAGGGCTGCTCCGGGCCAGAGCACTCGACCTCCAGACCCCGGCGAATCGGGGTTGAACGCCTTTGCCAAAGTGATTACGACGCTTGTGTTAGTTCTAGTCAGCGTTTTGGTGTTTGGTGTGGTGTACAAGTTTGTGAGGACGTGAGGGTTGCTATTGGCGCCGACGATGGGTGATGATGACCCATTACCGGCGTCCCAGAACCAATAAGATATGATAACGGATTCAGATCGCTAAGGCCTTCGCACATTTTTGTATATAATTGACGATATACACTAAATGAAAAAATATATTTTTAATAAAAATGCTCATCGGGATAAATAATGAAAAAAATATTATTTAATGTAGGCTTAAATGGTGAACTTTAAATAATAATAACTTATTTAATTAAAAACCACATTTCTGAGGTTATACATATTTTTATATGCATTAAGTCAGAGTACATATAACAATGAAATAATTTACCAATATAATAATTGCTTCAATATGATAACTTTGTCCATCTTTGAACCACGATTTCATTACTAATTAAATAATTTAAGTTATTATCAATGAATAAATAAAATATATATACTCTATCCTTTTTACGCAATTATTTGGATAAAACATCAAGAACAAACAGATGGAATATTTTATTATTATTTATTTAAGGTTACGATAGATGGATGACATAACAGAAAGAATCTAAAGCTCGATTCAATAAAGATTTTAAAGATGCAAAGGGAATGAGTCTCTCACATATATACATCTTTTCATATATATATATTCCCCCCAGTGTCAAACCACGACACTGGTTAATTTAAAAATATAATTTCATTTGGATTGAAATTTATATTAATTATTTTATAATTATTTATTCAACGAAAGTTAGATGACATTAAATTAATTAGTTCCGACGCGCCAAACTATGTACTTACATAAGTCTGTATAGGGTCTCTTCCACTTACATACGGGGGTATGTAAGTGAGTCTGTTACTGGTCAGTGTTTTAAAGAATTTCCTGAATTTATAGTTTTCGTCGGATACATATTCAACTACTAATTAACTTAGCTCAGTCGCGGTTAACATTGTTAACTATAAACCATAGCACTGGTTCATCAATTTCATCATAGCTAAGGCTTGATTCAAGTTTGAACTAGATAATTCTTAAAAAAAATACAAAAAAGTGAATTTCACCATTGGCAATTAATGCTACGAGTGATTTAAATAAGAACATTTTTTTTTTCATATGCATTTACTAATTTTGTATTGTTTTGTTAAAAAAATAGGGTACACTCAACCCTTATATAGCGCTACCTTCTATAAGGCGGCGTGTGGGACAGTCCCCTCTATAGTGCTTCCTTTTGTCGTGCAAAATAATAGTCAATGCCCTTATATTACAAAGTTGAACAAGTTCATTTAAAAAAGTGTGTATTTTGTTCAATTTCCAAAATACAATTAAAAACCCTAAATTTGTTGTAGGTGCCTGGTCTTCTATAGTGCTATTTTAAGTTTTTCACGTACTTAGCCCATCTGTCACGGCGGCTCGAGAACAACCGCGTCGTTCAACTGGGGTATCTCAGATACCTCAAGCATTTCAAGTCAAGATATTAATGAATTTAAGAATAAAAATAGTTATTTACGATATGCTTCATAATTTGGTCGATATTTTTGCTTTTTTAACTAATCAATATGACGTGTAAACGATAGCGCTCTCAGCGATGTGTTATCGCAGACTGGGCTCTCGCAGCACGTGTCACTTGTACGGCACATCGTACCAGATACGAGCGAGAAAAAAAATCGCGCGCGTGGCAACAGCAGCGAATTATCTTGTTTTTATTTTATTTTTTGCAATTGCAGACAATAAATGACAATGATTATTGATAATATTATTTTTTTTAAACAAATACAAAAAGTTTGTGACGTGAAGGATTTATATTAAAAGAGTTATACGAGAAAAATATTCTTTTTTAATCACCAGTTTTTAATTTTATTTTTTTTTATGTTCTAAATTAAATTAAATACTTCTCGTATTTTTTGCGTAGAAAGGATTGGGTGTATATTGCCAACAAGATTATTCGAACGTTATCATTAATGATATAACAGCCTGCATCAGGGTGTGCATTGGAATGTATTTTGTGGAATAAATATAAATGTATATTTTTAATATATTAGGATATTTAAATGCATATGTATAATAATTCATCGGCGCAAATATAATATCCATCTCTAAGAAAAATATATAATTATAAGATATAACATTTGATTTGCATTAGTATGCTGAATAAATTACTTTGCAATGGAATTTGTAAGACCATTTTGAAATATTTACATGTTTTAATCACGTTCGATGCTTTATTTTGATGTTATAATCGTAAGTTGTAATTAAACTGTATATTCATTATTAAATATATAATAATAAATGAGCTTGTGAAATAATATATGCACTAGAATTTTATACAAATGTACGTATATATCAGTTTCGTTTCGTCTGTAGATCTTAAAAATCTTAAAAAAAACATTTCAGCGACATCTGTGATGTATAATGAAAAATTTATTGATTATAATATATTTATATAATCTCGATAAATTAAACGTTTGCTTGTATACAGATGTGATGTATATTTTTAATTGCTATGAAATTTTGATTTCAGACATACTTTCATAATATAACTGTGATAACAGCATTATTGCTTAAGTATTTATTTCAAGCTAATTACATTATAATTATATTGTACCTATTTCGTTTATTTTAATAATTATATAAACCACTTTTATACGCTTCCTGTTGTAAATATATACTATATCAATATTTCATTATATTAATATTACACAATAAATATGATTATTCTTTCAATGGTCTTATTTATTACTAGGATATAAACCGTTTTTGCTATGCAGCACACCTAAATTATGATCATAAATGAGATATTTTAATTATAAAAATAGCCAAGAATACCGCCATTGCTAAAAAAAATCAATAATATGGTTTAATAATTGTTTGAAAAGGGACGGCAACAAAACAAACGGCAATCATTTTTTTTAAATGGTCACCTGGTGCGTCATTTAAATGAGACCGAATATGTTAGAAGAGAACGACAACAAAACAATCGCCGTTTTTGTGGAATGTTATTATTAATTTAGTATATGGAACAAATAAAATATATCACGATATTAATACGTAATGTAGGCAACAAAATCAAAGATATTTTTTATTTTGCCGATTTATTTACGAACGCATAATGCAGATACTAGAACCTAATTATTTTTTTTGCTGGATATGTCAGCATGTGTTTAAAATTTTTATATAAATAATATACATGTTTTTTTCAGTTTCTCAAAAAAAATATATTATTGTAAGCGAATCGAATAGAAGATATACTTTTACCTTTTGAAGAAAAATGTATTTATTTATCATAAGACGATTCCCATAGTTTGAAAAAGAAATTTACTCGGTATTTGATATAGTGTATTGGTATTGTAAAGATGTATATACTGTCAACTAGACCTTCAACTTCCTCTCATACCGAAAAAATAATCTAGAAGATTATTATTATAAATTTTTTTTGTACATATTGCCTTGGATATGCAAATTTATTACGGAATTTAGATTTTTCCGAAGTCACTAAAATATTCCAATATATTTTGATTGACGACCCTAGGCGTTCACATGTCATGAGTGACATTTTTTTTGCATCTCGTATTTCGAGTTTAGCATTGACACTTGTATTCGACCTATTTTTATAGTAGTTTATGGGTACTCTGATTTTCTATAATCGAATCATTGTTGGATATAAAAACAAATATCACACGATCTATCTCACAAATGTCTGTCATCAGAAATAAAAAAGGGCTAGCAGACGCTTTCTTTGAATGTAAATTGAGGTTTCACGGCTGATTCGTTGGTTTAAGATAAATAAATATCGTAAATATTTTTATTTTTTTTGAGTCGTGAAGCGATTACATATTATTATATAATTATTATTATTTTTTTTTTTTTATATATGATATTAATCCACTTTCCCTCATTTCTGAGGATCGTGACCATGTGCATGATTCTCCTTATGGAGGACCATGGAAATGGTTTTTATGGGAATATATAGTGCAGTGGTTTCCCGTTGCCTTCTGCACCGCAGTGATTTTTTATACTGAAGAGCGCTGCTGCCCGCTTCCCAGCTTATATTTTTGACAATTATTTTTTTTTGGTAATTAGAATCAAATTATGATTGTTAAATAATTATTAGGAATGCTGTAATAATCAAACCACTATTGTTAATATAATATAATAAATA
Organism: Philopotamus ludificatus; assembly: GCA_022495035.1. Taxonomy (NCBI): domain Eukaryota; kingdom Metazoa; phylum Arthropoda; class Insecta; order Trichoptera; family Philopotamidae; genus Philopotamus; species Philopotamus ludificatus. The sequence goes on along the minus strand of JAGXCT010036521.1, from coordinate 25,077 downwards.
CCATAACTTATTGGCAGGCTACTAATGAGTTATAAATACATAATAGTAATGCGAGGTTTAGTATAAAAATATGTAGATTTTTTTACAGAACTTCGCCAAATACAGTTAAACCCCCACTAACACTATAATCGGGACCATTTAAGTCGTGTTATTGGGGGTATAACCTGGCGCGCGTCGAATACACAGACGCTAGCCAATGTTTGACTGTATGCACCGCACAGACGGCCGCCCGGTTGTGTGTGTGCATCCGAACCCGTGTCAAATGAATAGTCGGCCTTGTATGTATTCGTCGACCGTCGGCCGCCGGCGTGAATGCGTGCAAGTTGGGGTATAGGCGGCGAATATTACAATCCATCGCGTTTTTCGGAGTAGTTTAACGGAGTAGTTCGACTGTACATCGTACAAGCGATCGCGATAAGTAAAGCTTGTCTCCTAAATAAATAAGAGTTGCATGTGGGCCTTGTCTGAGGTATGACGGTGTTTTTGACAAAACGTCTTTATTGAAATTGTGATGCAATTTTTGATATACTCTGCACTCTAAGCACTTATATTTAATGTGGAATAGTTTGAGTAATTGCGTTCATTTCTATACATTATTGAGAAATAACCCGATGAAAATAATATCTTTAAATAAAAAGTCAACAAAAAAATGTGGTAGCGACCGGGGTTGGGCACAATCATAATTGCGTAGATTCTACGGAGTTATGAGGAGTTTAGGCCGCTATTTGTGCCAATTCGGTGACGAGACGTGATCAGACGGTAAGTTAAATACGAATCGGCCCTACCTACATCCGATTATTATTGTTACAATCTACGCGTTAGCAGCTCAGCTTCCGGTCTTATGGCTGACAACCTGGCCCGTATTTGAAGAGCCTAGTTAACTGAGAGGACAACCATCGCAATTTTAGCCTCAGGGCTGAGACGGGATGAATAAAAAAAATCCAGGACCGGGGGAGATCGCGTAGTGTCCTCCAGGTGACAAAGATCAGAGTCTGATTAGAAAGCCATTTAAATGAAATGAATATACTCCCTAGATTAGCTACAACTATCTTTTATCCTTTTATTAATTTTAATATGCGATTTTCATATAAAATCTTTCGATATTAATAACACTTTTGTCGGATGTTATATTGATCTTAATAAGCAGATCGAGAGAATATGATAGATGAATCGGTTTTTTGAAAAAATATATTTGTAATTTAAATCTAATAGTAATAACCTACAAAATGTCATTTTTTGAAATCGTCCTCTTTGATGATCAGATGTGTTTGATCTATTTATACGTACTTTCTTTGTTTTGGTTGTTGGACATCTACAGTAGAATTATTAAAAAAAAAAAATACTACCTGTTTCAAATAGAAGGATTTTTGCTGGATAAGCAATTTTTACGAATTTTATCAAAAAAACTAATGCAACATCTACTGATATTTACCAACACATCATAGTCCACTGAGTTCCGCGCCGAGTTTTGCGTTGGGCCGGGCGATTTCGCGAAAAAAATAGCAAAAATAATTTTTGTTGTGTTCAGAAAGGTTATCTCTATGTAAAAAAATAATAGTTCAAAACTTCTTAAAGTGTGGTCTGGGTATCCGTGTAGTGTAATAACACTCTGTAAACATCAGCGCCAACGAGGACTCGAAAACGCGTCCCCCGTACTTCTACGTTGGCCCGCGAGGACGCGTTTTCGAGTCCACCGGACCGCAACGTGTTAACTATTCGGCAGTGTTGGAAAATATTCAATTAATTTAGAAGTGATAATATTTACTTAAAAATAAATATCGATTAAGACGGATAGTGAGAGTGGAAAATAGGGTGCTAGGAGTTAAAATTGATGCAACTTCGAACAAATCTATTTTATAAATAACAAATACAGTCAGATTTAAAAATAATTGGCAAGATGCATAAACAAGGTGTGGATTCACACATCTTTTATGTGATGAACGCAAATCTATACAGGTCCAAATGTAGCAAGAATTAAAAAAATAGGAAAATTCAACATTTCTTCATCATCTTGTGGCAGAGGATGAAAAGTGAGTTGTTTGCTCCCACTAATGTCGTAAAAACAGTAAGGCATTCTAAATGGTAGGTACCACTGGCCACGCTAAAACTTAATCTAACTTTCAAATATGTCCTTTTGTCTGTATGGTGGGATTGTAAAGAAATTATTCAATTAATTTAATTATTAAATTATTAAAGAAGCAATTCGTTGACTCAGTATATTGAATAGATAAAATATTTTTTTCACGATAATGCAAGACCTCATACAGCTTAAATTACTCTTACTTGAAATTGATGATTTTTGGGACTTGTAATGGATTTTGGGTTGAGATATCTCAAGGAGTATGAAGTGATAAGACTCATTACACATATATTTGTTTATTTGATTGCAGTCACTAGTAATATAGTTTTCATTGAAACACCAATAAGTAATACTTTCGTTAGCAGAATCAAGTTTCGAAAAGTCGTCACATTCTAAATAGAATCGAATCGCAAAGTATATAACATGTTCTACAACATTGTATTAATTAAAAAATAAATACATATAACAACTTTTACGCGGAATTATGCAAATACTACTATCTCGATTTTACCAAGAGAAGTAAAAAAATATTCGTCAAAAGTAAAACACCAACGTTTTTTGTTACATTTATTGAGATTTAATTACGTTTAATATTTTTTTTAAATATTCCTAACTAACGTTTTTCAGCCCATTACGCTCACAACAATGCAAAAATATTGATGAAATTTCACATCACGCGCCATAATTTCGCACTCATTTTTATAAATATTCATATCACCGTACTAAAAATGTTGCAACATTTAAATGTTTAAGTAATTTAATAGTTTTTTTCATTATAAATTGTTTTAGAAATTACAAAATACTTGCTAAATCCCAAGTATTACATCAGTCATTTAATTATGTAAAACACGCTCTAGTTGAAAAAATATATATTATTCTTGAATGACCAAAAGACACAAATTAAATGTTTTATGGAACACAATTTTTGGATTAGAATTTTATCATCATCATTATTTTAGCATCGTTTGATATACACCGCAGGATTATTCAGATTAATTTTAATACTAAAACCTTTATGTCATTCAAGTATTTAGGCCATTATTTATCGAATAATAATTACATTGATACATCTCTACAAGTTAGAAAATAACGTGAAGCAATAGAAATTTGCGCGTTCATTACACATTTGGCAAAATCATACGAAACTCGCAGTTGCATTCGAATACACTTAATACTTAATGAGTTTTACTCAAAAATTTTAAATAGCTATAAATAATAATTGATTACATTTAATACTACATCACATATATTTTAATAATCCTATTAAAACTATGTGGTTAAGCCGCAGTATCTGGTCTACCACTCCTAAAGGAATATTCTCTTAAATTTATTCAAACTATTATTAATAAAAACTATATATTACACATTAAAAATAAGAAAACTGACTATATAATATAGCCGACATAATGTCCGCAAAAAATATCACATTCATCTAACTATAAATATAATTATTATAAGTGTTTTTAAATATAATTATCAATGATGCAACGCAATTTAAATAATGGACATTATAAAATATAAAAGCTTCAAAATGATCTATGCTAACATTAATTTATATAAAATATGCACATGTTTTATATAAAAAATGTCTTGGAGTTATATTATTCAATTAATCTAAGATTCAGCATTCACACCAAATAAAATTATATGACAGAGTCATTAACTAATTGAGTATTTAGACGTAATCTTCAAATAAAAACCCTTTTCCGAATATTCAATAACCATATAAATAATTAACTATCCTAACAATGTTTGGAACATAACATGAGATTACTGTATAGGTATATAGAATAGAAAAATAATTTTCAGCATTAGATATTTTAAAATTATCCAGAAATAGGTATTGAGGATTTAAGTAATACATTTCTATATAAATAAAATATATAATATCGTATATAAAATAAAATATATGATTCTGATTGTTATTATTAGATTGTTATAGGTATTTGATAGTATGGTCGTTTGTTAAGATTTATTTAAAGAAAAATATTTTAGTTCAAATATACTGTGAAAAGTATTTTCATTGGTAGATATGTTGTGTATTATCAAATTAAATATATATATATAATAAATAAATTAAAATAATATTTATAATATCGATCGCTCTTTATACATATAATGATATAAATTAAAAATGAAATAAAATATTATAATATAAACCCTGTATTATGGGCATTTACATATTAAAATAGTATACTTATAAGATAAAAACAGATTTACATCATTTGCATATGTATAAAAAAAAAATATAACATTTGGAAGAGATCAGATTATATATTATATGGAAAATATATAATTGAATATTTTTATAACAAATTTATTCTATTTTTTGCAGTTAAATATACAGTCGAGGTGAATTCATTTCAAGCCCCATTCATCTTTCGATTAAAAAAATATTCCAGTCCACATACTTAATTAGAATCAACCCTCTTATAGCGTCGAGATATTTCTATAGCGTAGTGCTATAGAAACCTGCCCTATAGAAAAGTTGAATTTTCACATGGCTTGAATGTATTTGATATTTGAAACAAACAAAAAATACCTACGCAGATAAATACAACGATGTTATTATATAATTATAAAAAAATAAAATTAAAAAAAGGTTTTATTCATTATTTCTAAGAAAAAGTATATAAAAACGTAGCCTTGCCGGTGGGTCTATTGGTTATTCGAAGTTTTTGTCTTGTATTTTTCTCGGATAACTCTTTTAATATAAATTCTAAATATCATAAACTTTTTGTATTTGTCTAAAAAAGTCTAAAGAATCAATATTAAAAAAAATCATTGACCTTTATTGTGTGGAATTGCGAAAATAAAATAAAAACAATAACAATATTAGGCTGCTGTTGCCACGTACGCGATTTTTTTTCTCGCTCGCATCCGGTACGACGTGCCAAGTGCGAGTGAAACGTACGAGTGACACATGCTGCGAGAACTCAATCGGCGGCGGTACATCTCTGAGTGCGTGTGTCATTTAAGCGCCATATTGGTTATTAAAATAATCCAAAATATCGACCAAATTATGAAGCATATCTTGGAAAAATCCATTTTTAAAAAAATGTCAACGCATAAAATACTCTGAGAGGTCTCTGAGAGACCCCTTTCGGACGACACAGTTGTTTTCTAGCTGTAAAATTGATTAATAAGTGTTAAAAAAAAATGAAAATTATTCCATGGATCTTCTAATATTAACAAATACCAGAAAACCATCATCGATAGAACACAGAAGCTGAGATTATTTGATTTATTTTAGAAATTTATACCACGCGTTTAAAATGAGTCAAAAACGACACTATGGGATATATGATTAGAAAAGTTTGGCCTTTTCAGCTAAACACCAATGGTATATGCACAAAACATCACAAATAGTATATATAATTTTAATTCAATTCGTATTCACCTCATTTCTTTTAATTATTTAATTAAAATCAAAGCTAGATTTCAGATAAAACTACATCATTCTTAATAACAAAAAAATATCATTGTTCATGGAGAGGATTGTTATTGAATAATATATTTTTTTAAAAGAATCGCGTTCAGAAAATAGGTAATTATGATAATTACATCAAAACTAAATGCATATGATGAATTCGCTTCGACTGTATATTCCATAAAAAATAAGTCCAACAGAAAGTTTAAGAACGATTGTCAGAATACATTATTATACATCTATCTAACGGGTTTAGTGTGATATTCTATGCCATAAAAATTCGATATGGTAATATTATATTGAAAAATTGATCTATGTGATATAATAATGCAATGAGGTGACATTTTAATAAGTGAATAATAAATGCTATACAATAATATTAAATATTAATTACAAGTAAACGAACTTACGTTTATACAATTTATGAAAAATAGAAAAATCATATTAAGCATTAGATCCCTCACAGAGGTATTATTTTTCGCAATAAATAATAAATTATATCAACAAAACAAAACGCTCGGCGTCGTTTTCGCATTTGCATAAATATATGCTTAAATCTAAAAGAAATGTGGTTAAATAAATGATTATGACAGAAACAATATTGCAAATATGGCAAAACGGAGACGCATCGAACGCACACTAAGTTGTATATCACAATTTACTTAAATAACAATTGAAACATTAGATTATAATAATTTATGCATAATACTAAAATTATACATAGGCCAAATTTTCAACGAAAACAATTAAAATAAATTAATTTTTCAACAATGCATCACTCTCACGCGCATCAATATTGAGATCATTGGATGACTCCTCCTGTGGTAATAATTTGACGGCTTCGTCGCCCTTTTTATTTTCATTATTAGGCGAAAGTTGAAGCATTCCATTCTTTTGCTTAGGTATCGAGCCGTTTGGACTCTTTTGGACACCGTTGATGACCGGTGCGTTTGTTTGAAGAATCGGTTGTATATCGGACAACGCGACATTTTTGTCATTATCGTGCGGAGCTGAAAATCCCTAAAAAAAACAAATAAATATAAATAATTGACAATAAATTTATTTTATTAATAAATACCTCTGATTTAATATTATTGGATGTATTATGATTTTCCGCAGGATGTTCGTCCTTTCCTAATAAATAATACGTCATCAATTGACCCTTTCCTTTCACAGATACAAGACCACGTTGTTCGAACACGTATCCGAAATGTTTTAAAATATTGCTAGTCTCTTCTGTCACCTGAAAATAATTAATATTATTATTAATATTCTTAAATAAGAGCATAATAAAAAAATATATAATACTTGTATGCATCCGGCTTTTCCTGTGCTTTCCATTCTTGATGCGACGTTAACCGTATTTCCCCATATGTCATAATGTGGTTTTCTAGCTCCGATAACACCAGCAGTTATAGGTCCATGATTTATTCCCATTTTCAATACAAAATGATTGAATGATTGTTCATTGATGCTTTGTAGTGCTTGTTTCAGCTCCAATGCAAATTCAACGAGGAGTGATAAGTGGAACCATCGTACAGTGATCGGATCATCCGGCTGAAATAAACAAATATTGATCTATATACGTGAAACGAGGATGAAAATGATGTTATTAATAATATGTAATATTAATTCATAAAAGAAAATGAGAGAATGTATTTATAATATTAAATTTAATTGAGACATCTATGGAATTAAATGAAAAATATTTTCTCCATGTTTTTCGCAATTTTTTGCTATCATTTTTTTATTATTATATTTTAATTATATTGAGTTTAATTTATAACATTTAACATTTTTTCTTGGATTGTTAATGTGTGAAGATTAAGTCATTATTTTTCAATCTCACTTGTAGCCATTTTTTTAATATTTTTTTTATAATAGGAAGAAAAACTGTTAAAAAAGCCTTTAATGATTTTCTTCATCTCTGAAATCAAATTGTACATCTACGCACTTGGCCATAAATTTTAGAAACAGTTTTAGTTGCCTTACTGGAGATAAGCATTGATATAAGAGCAAATTCAACGTCGGAAGTGTCTGTTAATTTTATTTTGGGGTTGGACATTTTATACCACGCAATAAAATACGATTTATTAGATATACAATACTAGATAAGTTTTCTACAAAAAATATGTATATAAACTGATGCCAAACATTGATTAAACAGCGTTTTTTTACCTTAACAACTCTTGACGCATTGAGACCTGCTGCTGCCATATATGATGAGCCTATAGTTTTGATTTTAATTATATCCTGGAAAGGTTGTCTTTCTAACAACTGAAAATAATAAATTATATTTATTTACATGAATAATTTTATTTTAAATATTCATTCAACTCACGGCGTCAAAATCGGATATCACTTCGTTCAAAAATCGTAAACATTCCAATCCTTGATTATTCACAGTCTCTTCTGAATAAAATTCTGAAATAATTTAAACATAGCGTAAAATCAAATAATATCCGTGATGTGATTTATTTCAATTTACCTGCAAAATTTGGCATAGACGCGAATAATACTCCGACTTCGGCATAACTCTGCGAATACAGTTCGTTATGTTGTCTTCGTCGATGACCCATAAAATGAGCGGCTACATGTGGTGGTAGTACATTATATACGAGAGCCTCGTTTCTTCTTCTCATATCCGCAGCACGTTCCCGCTGTTCTTCAATCTGACCTTTCCATAAAAACAATTTGCGAGAGGTTCCTTCTATCTGAAATTGCAAACAACGTATTAATATCATACTCTCGATTGAACATAATAACAAAAACTTACATGATGACATAAATAGATAAAACTTATTATTATCAAACTCATCATGAAACAGAGATAATGTACAATCGGGATTCTAAAAAAAAGATAATTAAAAATAAATCAATTTAATCCAAATATATTGTTTATTATAGAGATAGCGTACGGGGTTTCAACATCGGGTGTATTATCCCAGCATTCCGTAAGATGACCGAGGCGAAAATATGCGAGTATGGGAGGAGGCGTTGAAGCAATCACTACCAGAAGACCTCGCGCTATCCAAGACAATGGCGCTAGAGTGACGAGCGCCGCTGTCAGAAGTCCTCCGGCACATCCGATAACGGCACATCCGACGGCCCACGAACATCGGCCTCCGGTCTCCGCAGCACGAGCGCATAAAATCTATAAACACAATAGTAATAATTACATCATATAAATGAATAATCATAACAAAATATATTACCATCTGTGCAGAATTATGCAGAACGAGCAACACAACCGCTGTCATAGTGGCAATCAATCGACAATCCGGGGAGCCGTTCACTTTTCGACTCAACGCCGAAACAATCACCAATTCCTATAAAACATACAATTAATTACATTGGTTTAAACAAAATAATCAATGCTTTTTAGTGTCAATTACTGTTTTTGGATTTGCGAGGAATGGCGTGGCTATGAACACCATTAGCGCCGTGGCAACGCCAGCAAGAGGGACTGCTAGATTCGATCGAGGGACGACGGAAATTGACGCCAATAGAAGTAGCAGCGGAAGAAGAACAGCGGCGGTTAGTGGTGCCGCCACCGATACACGCAAACCACCACGACATCTGTATGCGGCTTCCATCTCCGGTTTTATAAATCGCAAGAACATCTTGGTGTTTTCCGTCAGTAATCTATAAATATAAAATATGATAAATAAATGTATTACTGTTTCATAGAAACTACATAACAATTTACTCTAACTAAGCTTAACCTAGCCGTGACAATGTGATCAATTGGTGACCCCAAGTTTTTGATTGTACTCGAATAACTCTTTAATATAAATCCTACATGCACAAACTTTTTGTATTTGTCTAAAAAAGTCTAAAGAATGTATATTATAAATAATTAATGGCTTCTTCAGTCCGCAGTTGCGAATAAAAAATATAAAAACAACAATAAGCCCTTTTATTGCCACGGGCACAATGTTTTTTCTCGCTAGCATCCGGTACTATGTGCCAAATGCTACTGAAACGTACGAATGACACTTGCTGTGGAAGCTCAAAAACTTCCCCAATAGTCACCATCAGCACGGCTAGGTTAAATAGGGCTTCAAATCGGAACAGAACCGAAAAACTGAAACCGTAACCGAACCGAAAAAAAAATCGTTTATATTTAGTACATTTTCAAACACGCGATTTAACACAATTTTGCACACTTTCAATTTTAGGAATAAAATTGTACTTGAAACACGTGTCATCTCAAATTCAATCCAAAAAAGAGACAAGTATTATCTCAAACTATTAAAATATTTAGAATAAATTACACTTTTTAGAAAAGATATTTTTAATCACAAACGAACAATTGCAATCAACTGGTGATACGTCCAATGAAAAGGTAGATGACGTAGAGAATTTTAAGGATGCAAGCAATTAGCATTAAATAACTAATCATAAACAAAAACTAGGTAAAAACATTTTAGAATTTTGGTAAGATAATAAAATTGGAAATCCGCATATATACAAAATTTCAATGGTGGTTTTGGAAGATCCAGAAACAGAAGTTAGTATTGAAAGGGCCTTCTCTGGTTTAACGTTTATTCTACAAGATATTAAAAATGATTTAAATGAAAATAAACTGGGAGATATTTTAATAATTGCAGGTAACTTTCATCCTTTTTAATTATAATTTTGGAACTGAACGGAAAACTGAGATTAACCGTTATTTTCTCCCAAACGAAAACCGGAGCGGAATCAATAAATATTGTTTATTCGAACCGTTACCAAAACCGTAACGAAATAAAAAACGATTCTAATCCCTAATTTTAAAGCTCTGTTAGTACTCTTTCAGTTTTGAAATTCTTTTTTTATTTGGCTCTTATTAAAAAATGTAACGGCCAGAGATTGAAGAGACAGTTTGTGGAATTTGAACTTGTTATTATTTGATAAATGGTTGAAATCAAATAAAGCTACCCAGACCATCTGCAATATTTACGGAGACATCTTGTATTCTCGACCTCAGGATGAAAATTAGGCTGTTAATACCAATCCGAAGAGAAAAAACTATGACCTTCGTCAAATCAGGTACGTGTATTCATACCTTTCTACTTTTTATTCTACCCCTGGGCCATCATTGACTGAAAAAGGTACTCTTGTATATTAAGTGGAATTTTTTAGGAATAATTCGCTATAAATTGCTATAACTAAACTTCTACATTGCGCCTAATTAGTAGCATTAAAAGAGGTACTAATTTAAAAATGATCAGTCTTAGATGAATTCTTCAGAATGATAATAGAAGACCACACGCAGGACAAAATAAGAGCGCTAGATTTAGAAGTCTTGCAACATTCCCCATAACCACCTGATGTTGCATTCTTCGCACTCATCAGATTTTTAAGTCAATGGAACATTCGATTCGAGAAAATAATTAAAAAATGATAAACATTTTAACATAAAAAAACCTCCAGAATTTTACAGATGTATTCAAAAACTATCAATTCTGGGCAGGAATATTATCATATTTAACAGTTTTTATTAAATATTTTTTTATGAAGCTTTAAAAAAGTCATCTATTTCCGCAATATTGAAATTGAAACTCGTTATTTGTGATTATTTATTAATTTAGCGAAATAAAAATAATGTCGAATTATTAATACTCCGTTTTTCAATTAATTACCATTCATTTTTTAACTTGCGAAAATAAGTCGTGTCACAAACATTTCGTTTATAAATTTCAGAAATTGCACGAATTCCGCCAAAATCGGAACGCCGAGTTTGTGACTGATAAACTTTTTTAACGTTTATAGGAATGTGATTACAATTTAAGCGTCAAGTCTATTTTAAAAATTCATTGTGAAAACTTTGCCTCGCCTAATAATAAATATTCAGAGAAAAATTTGGACATATTGATTATTATAATTTAAAATATTCTTAAATTAGACAATCGACGCAATTCAGAAGGGCTTGAAATACTATATTAAGATATCCACAGTAATCTATTAATTCCGATGGCATTAAATATCACACCAAAATCATATTGAAACTAATATAGTTGGCTACATAAAATTCTAATCATAATTCTACATTTATATTCTTATTGTTTATAGTTATGAATTAATTATCAGTGTTGTTAATTTACATTAAATTAAAAAATAAGCTAGCGGTAAGTTTATATAAAAATATTGGTTATATGATGTATTTTTATTATTTCTATAATTGTTTATTATTAACAAATATAAATATATATGATCAAATAAATATTTTCAGAAAAATCTAAAAAACTATATTTTGATTTTAAATGAAAGAAAATTCGAAAATTCTTTTTCAGTTCGTCAATGGTTTAAAAATTTAATAACCAGGATCGACCCAACTCATTTGTCGCTTCAAATTGGGATATGTAATCCACGTTTTTTTAAAAAATAGTCGGGCATTAATGGATTAAGTGCATTTGGTCTTATCCTTATCGATTTTATCAGAGTGTCATTTTTTAACATGATAACACTTAATGGCAAGTAGCAAGCTAAATGCAATGATATGCTATAATTAGCGAATATTATTAAATATTATCCTCTTAATATTCTATGCATCTAACCCTATATGATTGGTATAAATAAAAAAGAGGTTCTATCGGAGACCCCGAGCATTTCAAGTCAAGATATTGATGAATTCTTCATCAATATCTTGTCATTTTAAAAAAAAATGGATTATTATGGATTATTTAATAGGTATTCATAATATGCTTCATAATTTAGTCGATATTTTGGATTTTTTATCTAATCAAAATGACGCGTAAATGGCAATGCTCTCGGCGATGACTCGCCGCAGACTGAGCTTTCGTAGGATGTAGGATTTATATTAAAATAGTAATTCGAGAAAAATTAAAAACTACGGGTCGCTAATACATAATAATAATTTTTATTTATGATTGATTTAATAATATGAAATTTTATTGTTACTTCAACGAGTCGTTTTCAGCGCTCAACGTTTCAGCTAATGAAACGGACCATGTTCATAAAATACAACATCTTTAGAAAGTTATGAATTTTTAAATTTGCGAATTTCGTATTCTTTTGTCAACTAAAAAAATATGGCATGGAATTAATTAAATTAAATATTTACTATTACCTAATTGAATTACATTATTAACAAAAAAAATATGTAATATAATAATTTATTTTAAAATCACAAAGGATTCATTATCAAAATTAAAAATGAATAGAATATATATTTATATGAATAAATATGATTAGAGTCGCAATTACATTAGATTCAATAAATAGAATAAAAAATCGCTGAGCTTTTGTACTCAGGATGAAGCTTTTTTCTGCGGTGTTGCCTAAAAAATAATTGCACTTGCGTAAAATAAACGATCCTTTACTAAAAAAGGCATTTAGAGATAAAGAGTCGAAATTATTCACCAGGACAATCCCACGTCGGTTGCACGAAGTGAATCCCATAGCAAAGCGATTAAAAAAAGCTCAGGATAATTAGAAAAAAAATGTCAGCCACTTCGTTTAGAATAAATTAAAATATATTGAAAGTAAACGATCGGCGACCACGAAAAAAAAATTGAATTACAATAACAGTTAAACGAGATGTTCAATATTAACTGTAATATTTATTTTTATAGACGCACTTCTCGGTTGAATCGGTGCTCACAATAGTGGCGGAAATTCGACAATTTGTGGCAATGCGACCTGGAGAAGAATACAAAGCCATCTGCGGACAAAAAGCGCAAAAATCCCCAAAGGGATTATATTTTCAGGATCAAATAGTGGCTTATAACTAAATCCCCAATAAGATCAGTAACTTAGAGATGTTTCCCTGCCATCGATACGAAGTAATTCTTTGCAAAATTAAATCGTATATTTTATTTAAATGAGTGACATATAATAAATAGTTTTTTAGAAAAAACTAAAGTTCGTAATTAAACCTGCAAAGCCTTAATAATGAATGTGAGAGCTTTATCCTCCCTCTGACCTTCTCTGTCACCACCAGCATTATCAATCTATCACATTCTTTGCGTGACAACATGTCAAAAAAGTATATAATATTATGTAAAATAAATATAGCTAAATTTCAAGAAAAAAAATAAAAAATATTTACTTTAGATTATTCTCTTTTTTAATTAATGGCAAAAAAAAAATTTTTTTTATAAAAATAATAAGATCAAAAATGTGTGAAAATAAACATTTCTTAAAATAAAATGCCCTGTGTACCGATTTTTTTTATATTCCCTCGGGGAAATCTTCGAGATTTCCCTCCGAACAGGTAAGAAGGTCACTGCGGAGATTCAATGTCGAATTTTATGGAAAATCTTTAAATAAAGACAGCTTGAGCCGTAAAAATGAACGAGCTACAAAATTGTATTGTTAAATCCATTATCGTTCACGGTATAAAATTAGCTTTAAAATATGAAAAAAAAATATTTAGGACATGCGATTCGCAATTCATGCAAGTAGTTCGTGTGGCAGGTGTTGCAAAATGTCTCAAGCTACATAGCAATATAATGTACAGCTAGTTTTAATATTAAAAATGAATGAAACAAAATTAGTATTTACTTTTTGCCGTCTCGTTTAACAAGCTCTTTGCGGAGCCTCTTATTGAAAGTGTTGCTGTTTTCATCTTTTTTATCACCGAGCCCGTCTTTTTCCTCCTCCACTGGACTCCTCACCTGAAAGAAATTCATATACAATAAATAAAACATAATATCAACAACGTATATATATTAATTATTTGGACATGTTTCTGTATCTAAGCTAACAAATAATATATAAATATTTCATGTGCGTGTGTATATGTCAAAGTCAAATATTTGACGATGTTTTTTATACGAATTTTGATCAAATAATATTAGATTTTTATTAAATTCCATCCGATAAAATGTTAGTTAAAAAACACATAAGAAAAAAATAAATTTACCAATCAATTCATGAACTTTTTTGACATTCAATTTTCTCTGAGCAAAGCATTCGCATTTTCCACAAAAAAAAATATGTAGAGTGGGATGTGGAGGAGTGTACAAGGGTCTCTTGCTTTCAGATTTTCGACATCAAAGAAATAATAAATTATTTTATTAATCACATTTAATTGCGATCGCTATGAAGTGTTAAAAATTCAAATGAAAAAAAAATAACATCAAAGCAAACGTTCAATCTTTTATTCTATGATTTAAATGAGGTTGAAAAAAATACGATGTATTCAGATCTGTTCTGAACCATTTACAATTTCTACGCTGATGGCTCGAAGAAAATTAGTTTTCACGCTACCGCATTTTCCATTTCATTGGAAAACAATGAATAGAACGAATTATCCAATATTTGAACGGGCCGGCGGCAAAGTGGCACATTTAAGATGAGATTTGCATTAAAAACTTTTTGCCTAAGGTATCCTGCTGTTTGCTCGGATCGAAATAATTGGAAATTAAATCTGCCCGTCTCTGCCAATTTATAAATGGATTGGATTTTGTACAGTGCGTAGGACAAGTCGTCGAATATTTCACTTATTTGTGATTTTTTTTAACATCGCATTCATTGTTAAATTTAATTAGGTATTTGTATTTTTTTTATGAAACCGTGTTTAACATGATGTTACTTTAACGTTGTTAATTTTATTATAAAGTATAGAATGTTGATATATCATTTTGACATCGATTTTGTATGCTGCTTTTTTATATAAGGGTTTAATTGTCGAAATTTATGATCACATAAATGCTAACAGTACGCCGATGTCAATAATAATATAAGTGATTCAGAAAAAACATTAAACAGATCATAATATTGTATTGTATCTCTGATCGAATCAGATTTTTGATACCCATTAATCCTTTGGACTCCTTTGTCAAACGTAAATCAACATTACCATGTCTGGTCACTCCAATTTTTAATAAATTAACAATTATAAATACAGTCAGTACTCAACCATTCGCACGAGAAAAGAACATAAAGAAAATTGTTATTGTCAAATATTACTTAGAGTGATTTACTCTTTTACTTTGATTTTAATTCCAAAAATGGCTAATCAGACTTATAAAGAGGGCGGCAAAACAATGGCAGACTTATCGCGAATTTCACTTGTCTCACTTAAAGATAAGACATTTATTTTATTGTAAATTTTGCTGAACGACTTAATCTGGAAGTTGACAATGAAGATGTAATTTAACTTTTGAAAAGTTATGTTTAGAAACTCACAAACCATAGCTCGATTATTATTGAAGAATAACGAGTTAAAAAAATAACTATTGATAGATAAACTCAAATAACTACCATAAAAATTGTGGTAAAATATATGACTGCAGCTTTAGTATTTATATTTAACCTTTAAAAAATGAACGCATACGTCGATAGACTTTAAAGGTACGTAAATTCAGCAAACATTTGTTTTTTATTATAAAATTTATAAAGAGAAGAAACAATAAACTTAATATACCAACCTACAGTTGTTTACATTTAAGAAAAACTAACCCCATCATTGTAATTGGTGAATAATGACTAGAGTCACCAATAATAGTAGAGTTATAAGAAATGGTGTATAATTATTTTTTTATATAATATAAAGTTAAAAATTGCCAATTAGAAACCATATTTAAAAACTTTTTAGGTCAATTATTTATTATATAAAATTCAACTTCGAATGAAAGCTCGTCGCAAGGCGATATCTGACTGTATAGGGCACATTCTACTAAACTAATTAGTATTTTGTATACATATGAAAAAATAAATTGGATAAATGTTTTATTTTAAAAACTTGTGAATGAAAACCTAGTAATATTCATCACGATGATTATTATAAAACGAAATAAAATTTAGCTCATTGTGGAAATACGTTATTTGAAATATAAATATATATATACCAAATATAAATTTTATTAAAAAAGTACAAACGATTTTAATTTATTATATTGGTGCATATGACCCTGATTTATCTTGATATTTTATAGCCACATAAGATGCCTAATTAATTATTGGTTATTCAACGGTTTCACGTGTTTTGATGTGCCCGGAGATTTTTATTTGTGAAAAAAAAAATAAAAACTGAAAATGCTTATGCCAAAAACAACACCATTGTATTCTTTGGACGTGTAGTCCTACGATTTCTTTATAATCTCGAAAATCAAAAAACAACTATATGAAAAATTAAAGAGACAAAATGGCCGAAGATGCTAAACATATCTAAAATTAGCATCCCAGAAGTGCTTCAAAGATTTAAAAAGGGCTGGCACAAGCGTATTAAATCTGATGGATAATATATCGAAAGCCAATATATTAATATGTTAAATAAATAAATACTTTTTGCATATATTTAATAAAAATGTGACATGAAAAACCAAAGAGTTTTAATTTAGTATAATCTATTGTTACATTAAATGTATTTTTAAAAAGTGCAAAGGATCGAAGAAATTGCGATATTTCAGAAACAGAGTAGTTTTATTTATAGGTGTCGGAAGATCAAACAGTTGTTTGACGTTGTATGACTATCTCAATATAACAAAGAGCTACAAAAAAAGATATGCACTACTTTGTTTTCTTTTTTTGAAGAAATGAACCCAGTTGACAAAACGAACATTTTAACCAAGTACAGGGAAAATAAAAAATTCAACAAAATTGCAGAATCGGTGGGGTTTAGTCAATCTGCAGTGACTAGATTTGTAAAGAAATTCTATAAAACTGAGTCTGTAGAGTGCAGGAAGGAACAGGACCAAAGCGGAAGATAACTCCTTCAGAGGATCGTCTTTTAAAAAGGTTCTGCCCACCAACTGATTTAAAACTGCAGTGGATATAAGAACAGAGTTTATCTGAGGTTGAGGAACCGAAGTCAGTGACGAAACTGTACGGAGAAGGTTCAAGAAATATGGTTTTATGGAAAGATCACTGGCGGAAAAAACATTTCTCCTAAAAAAACTGCACTCCAATACGCAAAAGTTTACCGGATCTGGACTAAAGAGTATTATCGGAATACTTCTCGGATGTAAGCAAAATTAACGTGTTTGGCTCGTTTAGCACTCAGTATGTAAGGAGGAAAGTAAAAGAATGCTAATATTGAAGCATCCAGCTGGAAAAAGAATTGGGGATGCTTTTTCTACTATGGAGTAGGAGATTTAGTGTTCATCGATGGAACCGTCACTGTAGATGTTTAGAAAAGGTTCATAAATGAGAACCTTGTTCCATCCATAGAACATCACCTATTTTATATAAACGACTGCATCTTCTAGGACGACTCTACGACTCTACGCTTCTAGGCACTACGCCATCGGTCTAAAATGGTAATCGCTTTTTTTTTGTTTGACCATTTACTTTGGTTTAAGGAAAAATTATCTAACATTTCATATTCTTATTTTCACAGGTCAAAAATTAATAGAATAACTTGATATTTCAACATTGTTATGGCCCATCAAAAATTTATGCCACATTATGAAAACAAAAGTCAACAGAGAAAAGCCTACCAATTTAAAATCACTAATAACAAAGGTCTGGTATGAAGAGATAACGGCAGGAACAATAAAGAACTTGGTGGATTCAATGCCGGCCCGGATTCAATTTGTTATAAAAATAAAGGAGAGACCACAATATATTTTTTTTCCCTTTAAATATTGTAAAAAAAGACATAGTTTAAATAAATGTTAAATCTTAAAATCTTGGAAATATTGATAAAATTATGTAATCCAATGGTACCTAAGTATCTACTGCACTAAATACATAAATTACAATTTTTTGTTTTAAATGCAGATTAACCTTAATAATTAGAAAAAATCCCAAAACCGACACAGCTGCATAACTTTGAGATATTCCAAAAAATTACTTAAGTAGATTTCAATGACTGTTACTGTATTAATAAAACTGATATTTTATTGTGTCCTATATAATTGATCAGTATTTTTTATATTATTAATAAAATCCATGATTTCTTTTTGGACTACTATATTTACAATTGTTAACTATATTTGCGAATAGAAGCGTTTTTCGATTGAATGTTCTATAAATATCTGGAAAACATGAAGATGTATACATAAATCCAAGAGGATTATTCACTTCAGTGCAATCATAGAAAGGAAGTTTCGAACGAAATCTCGATAAAAAAAAATCCATTGACAGTTGCTTGGATACTAGAGAGCTTTCAAATAAGTTTTTGTCAGTTTCATTTTACGTAAACATAATATATATATATAGGAATAACCAAGTTCTATTTATATTTCGGTAAATATGTATATCATAAAAATAACTCCTTATAAATTTGGGCTGCGAGTGATACTCTATGTACGTAATAAAATTTATATTAATAAACATTCATTTCAATTTCCGGCATTGAGTACAAGATAACAAGTAGCAGATGTAACATCATCTATATTAAATTTCCGCTTATCCAAAAGAAATGAGCGATTTAATCGTCGAGTTTTTCCTTATCTAAATCGTCGCAAAGAAATTGCGGGGAAATTGGTTGATGCCTTAACGCTCGGCAAAATAAACAAATTCAATATTTCTTATCCGAACCGAGTCGTTTATGTTTGTTATAATAAGTTATAGAGTATTGATCAAGGGATATTCCTCGGGTGGGAGAAGGTTGCGTGATGGAACCGAGTTTGCCTTCGGGGCACAAGGCAAATTTAGGGGTTTGTTTCGTGTTTTAATGTAAACAGCGTAGGGACATTGTCGGAGACTATATCGACCTGATCCTCGGGGCTATTTTTTGTTTACAGATATTTACACTGATATGTGTGGTAGTCTATCCCGTCCCAATATCGCATTATTATTACTCATAATTTCAAAAAAGCTCGTGTTTTCTTGGCTGACGGCTAAAATATCCCATTGTGTTGTATACCCCTCGCAACATTAGCTTTTAGGCATATTTTAGTACATAATGCCAAAATTAATATAAGGTACATCCGAATGTATTCTGCACAGGTTAATTTTATAATTTAATTACCAGATCCTATTAGTTTATATAAGGTCTGCATATTTAGACAGAAACCTAATGGTCACTCACGCTGAACATGTGAAAATGAGAATCTAATTGCCTAAAACAATATTAATTTAATAAATTAATATATTAGGTTTATTTATTTAATACTTATAAGTATTACATAAATATCGATTAATTAAACGTAAGTTTTCGTTTAAATTTAACATAAAACGTATATTCAGCGTCACTATTTGACAATAAACGCATATGTTTACGCAGAGCTAATAAATTTCTCATCGCTGTTAGTTTTCAGATTCAGACTTTTCCGATAGCCAAGATTCTGGATAATCAATTCTCTGTTATTTTTAATCGTGATCAATAGAAATATTAGCGTATAAATAGTAATTGGTAATCGTTTGATTGATGTTTGATCTGAATCATGTAAAAAAATAAATAATTATGTTTGTTACAGTTGCTTATTTAAACTATTAGTTTTTACTATACGATAAGTGTATGAACTTTTTATTTATATCTATTTAAATATAATATGTATATGTTTTTTTCATATTTGCATATTTACATATATATTAAAAATAAAAAAAACGAAAGTAATAAAAATGTAAAACTATGGACTCTAACAAAAACAATCTATGTATATACTTAGCAATAATATCAGTGCATTGATTAGATGTATGGCATTAACAATATATCAAAATATATTTGTTAATGGTCTATATTAAAACATTTTTAATATTCTCGGACCTCGTATTAGACGGTCATATGTTTCACAAAAATGTTTACGATTCATACAAGTTCGTAAAGTTTAATTCCTAATTTTTTTCAATAAACATAAAATATACGTTTACTTATTTATTTAAAATACTAAGATAATATTATGGATCGTTCATAATTTACAGTCCTATTTATTCGACACCTTCTCAAGGTCAGTTGTGGGTTTTCATTATCGGAATACTTCACAGTATTTTTAGATTTAATCATTATAAACTGTGTAAGAAGCGATTGTCTGCTTTTAACTTATAAATCTTTATGTATTTCATGATAAATGCCAAGCAATTTTGCAATTCCTTCATGAACTTTATAATATTGGATCAATTTCTATAAAAAAAGAGTTTAATTTAACAACCAACCTTTGTTTATTGTTTTTATAGTGAAACATGTAGCTACTTCACTGCGACTACTTTCTGAGTCATTAATCGTGGTAGGTTCATCTAACATTTTGACTAGTCAAATCGCAAACAAACAAAAAAATTATAATTCTTTTATTAATCAGGATATTGAGCCGAAAGTTTAATTACTAGAACTTCAACATTTACTGAATAGATCATGTATAAAAAAAATATTCCTTATAGCGGGTGTCACCAACTTTTTAGACACGAGCCTTATTGAAATTTTTAAATACATGTAACATGGTTTTAACATTTAATAACTTTTTAATATTTATATAGAAAGCTTGTGTGTGAAATTTAAGATCATTTGCTGGGTCACTGTATCCCAGTGACTCAGTTATCCAGCCATAATTTTTATAATCCACAACAGCTGTTTTTGTAGCTCCGAAAGTTGAAGAACGTGATCAATAAGAATTTATTCACCAAAAAAAAAGGATTTTATCGATAAGAATATATTAAAAAAAGGGCATAGGATCGGCTGATGATCGGTAACAAATAAATAAATACATTAAACAAGTGCCGGCAAAAGTTGGCAATTCCTAAACACACTCTTTTTTGTACAAGAGCCATAAAATATTTCGAATGAATGGTTTTATATGCACTTCTCTCTCTCCATATAAATCTTCTCAAGGTCTGATTTTTTTTACTATGACTATCAAGTATCTAACCGTAAAAATATTTGAAAAAAAAACAAAACGTTGTAAAAGTTACAGCCGATCAAACGCATAGTGTCGGCTAGCTTGTGATATGCGTGCCCCGGACAAAAACAAAAAGGCTTTTGACGTGAAATTCACGACCCCCGTACACAAAGAGTTAATTGTCTTTGCGTATTCATCTTCTATTGGTGGTACAACATTTTCTCTAATGACTACTTCTGGTCACATTTTTTCCGGTAAGTATTTAGAGTGGATTGAATAAATCATGTTGTTAATTAAACTGAGTTTTACACGAATACGGCATAATTCATCAAGGGTATTATAACGAAACCATGTTATACGAGATCTAGATATTGTAGTGGAGAAATACATCTAAATGTTTGCAAAATTGGTAATCTGTCAAAGGATGTCTAGGGAACAAAGGGCCATCCAATTAAATATAATTAAAGCAGTACGAGATCTCGTGGTTTCGTGGAAAGATATTACCTCAATTCTTTTCACAAATATTGGATTTTTTTGGTCAATTTTTAGTGCATTATTTTTGTTTCTTTGCTATATTATTCGGCTGTAATAATTTCAGTTAGTTTTAGGAATCTTTGATTAATGATGCCTTTATAATCCCACATCGTCACCATATTTATTACATTTTATTCAGTTTTGTTTTTTCAACGATTTCCGCCATATTTCATCGTCAGATATAGCTAAAGGTGTTTTCACGGGGCTTATTTTCAAGGTTGATATTCCCAATGCGAAAATTTTCAAACCAAAAGCAGACATTCCTTTGTTTTATGGCATCCTCTCCGAAAGCAAAATTGATATTTTTGCGGCTCGAGCTGCGTTGTGTTTCAACTCGTATAAAAAAGTATACGTAAATCTCTCGTTGACACCAAATCGTATAGGGGTGGAAATAATGCAAATAGTCTATCTATAACTGAAAAAAATAAAACTGATAACACCCTCGTGATATTAAAAAAAATAAAACTCTGCCATTTCCTAAATAAGTTGCATATTTAGATTATTCTATTAATTCAATTAGTCCATTGACAGGATTTTCGACCCTCTGTATTTTCGATTATGTAACCTAGCCATGCAGATAGCTGACCCTATTGGGAATCACAAACTTTTTGTATTCGTCTAAAAAAGTCTGAAGAGAAAGAAAAGTAAAGAATAAATAGTATTAATTAACATGGTTCTTTATTGTCTGCAATTACGAAAAAAAATAAAAACAACAATATTCGCTTCTGTTGCCACGAGTGCGATGTTATTTCTCGCTCGCATCCAGTACGATGTGCCAAGAGCGATTGAAACATACTGGTGATACGTACCGCTAAAGCTCAATCGGCGGCGAGTGCTCAATCCGCGGCGGGACATCGCCGAGTGCGCTTGTCATTTACGCGTCATATTGATTAGTTCAAAAAACCAAAATATCGAACAAATTATGAAACATATCATGGATAACTATTTATATTCTGAGAATAATCCATTTTTTTTTAAATATCAAGATATTTATCAATATCTTGACTTAAAATGCTTTTATTACTTTAAGATCTTCTTAAATAAACAAAATTTTATGTTTACCATTTACAAAAATCTGCAATACTTTTATTTTACATTTTAAATATCGCAGGATTTTTTTTCTCACAAAATGTAAAGTTCTTTAGCAATAAAAAAAATCTACAGGAGTATAAATTTAATTCAAAAACTATAGCTAAATCCTAATAAATATTTGAACGCCATGATTTATATTATACGTGTATATCGAAGGATGTGTGTACAATAATTATAAACAAATATATGCCAACCCTAGGATAACTAATATTTTAGTTTAGAATATATTGAGTTGTCAGGTTGAAGCCCATAATGTATAGACGGGAGGGCAGCAGTCTGTGCTGCACCTCTCTTCTTTTAGGCCCTGTATATATAATTGTTATTTTATGAACACTGGTTGCATGTGAGATTTTGAGTATTAACACGAAATATTTTTCACAATGAAGAGGGATATTAAAATATTTAAAGCGGAATTTTAATTTTTTATACAAATATTTTTTTTAGATTATCTTAAAACTTTATTTATCTGCGTGCGACACTGTGATTAAATTATTTTTATTCCGACCGCAGTTTGAACGAATTACAGCGAGTTAAATTTGCAAAATTATTTTTATCAAGAATTCTAAGAAAATATATAACATAGATTTTGTTTAAATATTCTCAACAAAATAAACGAGTGTAGTATTTCACCAAAATTAGTTAAACGCAATTCCGTCGACATTAGCTTGCGTATATTAGAAGCTTATAACTTTATTAATTCCCGTTTGACCCGTAATACATATTATCTGGAAGTTGTGCAGAATGTATTATGTAATTATGCTTATGCAGCAAACAAACTTGGCTAAACACGTAGCGGCACCTAATCGTTGGATTATTGTATGATGTTGACATGTGTTAATCCAATATAAACAGCGGTTTAAACATCCCCATGGGCATACTAAGGTAGCCATTGAAAGAGAGAGAGCAAGCTACGGTATTATCCGAGGAGTGGTCATTAAACAGAGCGATAGGATAAACTCCACGGTTAAATTTTGTATCTAAATCTTACCGAATCGCCTTCATCTTTGGTATCGGACGGAGCATCAGTGAGTACTTCTCCCGAGTCTACATTTTCGACAGTCTTATCATTTGCGGCGGCAGCTTCTGCCGCAGCAATCACGTCGGGTTGATACTGAAACCAAAACAAACAATTATTCAACACAAAAGCGCAAAATCGATATGGAGCTGTGAATTGTAGGAACGTTACGGCAATTCCATAAATTTTCAATACACCAATGTCCGATAAACGGTTGAGGTATTTCATTGCTTTGACTGAGGCCCGTCGACGGGCTAACAATGAAAGCGTTGTGTACTACTTGTACAGGTTTCAGAATAGAATAAATTTTCTCGCATCGCGAATAATACATAGGAGAGCGATAAAGTTCCAACAATACGCACACACATACTATGTTATTGAGTATGAAAGGCTTAAGTATTCATTATCATATGGGGATATGGCGTATATACAAGAATTTTGTGTCGGGATCAATTCTGCGGCTCTCGAGGGTTGAGCCGAACGAAATCTTATTGAAAAAGTTTTCGCGCAAATGCAAAACTATGCAGATCACATCGTCGAAATTGTATTGTGCCGTGATTCATATTTAATGTTTGATGTATAAATCCCACTATATATGGCGAAATTTCTCCATATTCATATTTCGAAAATTGGATGAATATTTTTTTGCATGAGACTCGCTCTTTGATATTTTTTTCATTGACCTCACAAGTATTAGATCACTGAGTGGATGATGTACATTATTACGCAAGCGTTATTCGGTCATGTGTGATGATATTTTGTTATCAAAAGTTATTTCCATATTAATATAGATTCATAAATAACGTTGTATTGTTTAACCATTTCTTAGTAAATAAAATATCCACTATTATTTTATGTTCCATTTTGTTGGTAATTTTTTTATTCAGCCATTTTATTCACAAAAAATTTAAACATGACTAACAGAACAAAACATACTACAATTAGCATTTTTTAAATCCCTGCAAAGGTAAAAACCTGACGAAATCCGGTCAGGAAAGTAAGATGGATGAATTGTAATTGAAATTAAAGTTACAGAAAATTTTCTCTCGTTGTATGAAATTGCGAGTAAAAGTCGAGTGTTGTCGTGTCAATATTGGACGTAGTGGCGATGGCAGTTGAGCACAATCATGGTTTCGTACATTCTACGTAGGTATGAGAAGCTAGGCCGCTATCCAGGCCAATTCGGTAATGCATGTGCTATTTGCCCGTAGCACCCGATCAGACCGTAAATTAAATACGAATTGGCCCTAGCCTC
>JAGXCT010036520.1:21478-76629 GCA_022495035.1 Philopotamus ludificatus | reverse complement strand
TATATTAAAAGAGTTATTCAAGAAAAATCAAAAACTTGGGGTCCCAAATAGACCCAATCGGCACGACTAGGTTAATAAAATACACCAAGGTTTGTTTTTATACGATAGATACGTTCCACAGAAAATATAGTCGCATAAAAAAATACTAGATTATGGATAGTCAAGGTTTGCAAGGTTCCCTATTTACTAGAACTAGAATTAGCATTAACTTACTCTCGTATAGTCAGAGATTAAACTTAGGTTAAGCTCACGTTCTAGCTTATTGCAAAGTTGAAGACCTTCTTGGATGGTATTTTCTGAGTTTTTTTCCACTTCGCTGTCGTTATCTGCTTCTTCAGAGACATATGAAGTTAAATCAATAATATCATCGCCATTAAGTAATTCATTGACATCACATTAAGAATAGGTATCAAAACCGTCTCAATCAACTTCACGTGCCAATGTAGTGATTTCAGCTGATAATGTTAATTTTTTAACGAATATTTTGAATCGCATAACTAATAATCCACATAAATAAAAACAAACTCGGGTGTACTCCATACGCTATATGTATTTATTGACATTGCTAGTTATTCTCATATAATTAATTATCAGAGAATTTTTATATATAAAATATCATATTTTTTAATTATGACTAAATATTCAACATGGTAATAAACATGAATGTTATCAATGTACGATACCTCGATGTAATAACCACGCCCATTTTCATTAAGCTCTAATAATAAAGGCGTGTATACACAATGTAATGCTACAATCAAACAATAATGCGTTAAATTGTTGACGTCAAGAATACAAAAAAAGAAAACTAGCATACCTATTCTCGGAGCCATTAGGTCAACTCAATAGTAATACGACAGTGTTCAAGAAATTGTTAACGGGATCGACAACTCGGCCATTGTTTCATACCTTCCCCTCCGAGTTCATTTCAATTAATTAACATAGCTCCTCGGCAATAACGTTAATCGCAATTAAATTACGGTGTTTATTAAATGACACTTCTGACCACAATTTGTGACGGCGACACTAAATTAGTGACAAAAACCACATGCATCCATTGCGACACTCGACACGTCTCAGATATTATTGACCGATCAAAATTGATCGGATGCGGCAGGGGCGAGCTGAGGTGGACAGAGATGATGGCTCGGACCAAACCAACGGCCAATTTATTGATTAGGAACGGTTGTGTCCGAAAGAGAACTGGAATGTCCGCGCTCATTAATGCAAGCAATGTACCAGAAACCGGAGGCAAGCCAAAACGTCTGCGTCTGGACATTGTCGGCAACGTCTTGACATTTGTAACGCGGGATGGAACACAGTCCGCAACGATTTAAAAGGGGAGCACCATTATCTATGGCCGGCGAATGTAAATTGTCTATGTAAACAAGTACGCATCGCCATTGTGGACAACTACTCTTGTTGCGTAACATTTGCCGCACCAAAAAAATCAATTGAGCGGAAAACGATTAATTGATCGAACATATTGACAATGATGTAACGATTCAATGATCGAATTGAAGCATCTGCTGATCAATCACATCCTTTAGCGATAAAAAATACACAAAATAATTTCCGGATTTGAAAATGGTCGTAGTAAATCACGGGGGATTAGTTTAAAGAGTCTCAAGCAGATGGTATCTCGTAAGAAATGATAAATTGTATCCATATGCAACTGTTTATATTTATAAGCTATGCATTTCATGGAATAGAGATGCGCATTCAAGTCTCCTTGGAAGATGAGTTCAAAGGATTTGACGCGTTTTACTATGGTTATAAATCTTTTTCTAATCCATGAAAGATGTGGTGATTAAGATATAAAAAGAGCGCATTCTGTGTTTATATTTAACTATTTTTCGCATTCATAGCATAATATAATCTGATGGATCAAATGTAATTTGTTGGTCAAGGAAGACGAGAATATTAATGCAAATTATGAGCGTGACACTGAAGACATATGCTCTCGGTTATGTATTCATTTATTTCCGATTCGTACAGCATTCAGATTACAATATTAATTTGCAAAATAAACATACAAGGTTCGATCAAAAAATAATCGGAATTATATACATATGAGTTGAACTGTCACAATTTTTTGTTGTTTTATTGATACACGTGTCTTTGTGACTTCGTGTCTTTTGTGTATTCGTGATTCACTGCGACTTGGAAAAATGAAAGAACGACGTTTTGCCAATATTAAGGAGATAATATCC
Organism: Philopotamus ludificatus; assembly: GCA_022495035.1. Taxonomy (NCBI): domain Eukaryota; kingdom Metazoa; phylum Arthropoda; class Insecta; order Trichoptera; family Philopotamidae; genus Philopotamus; species Philopotamus ludificatus. The sequence goes on along the minus strand of JAGXCT010036520.1, from coordinate 74,416 downwards.
AAAAATTGCTTTCAAAAGTGCTTCCAAAATTGGAAAAACGCTGGCACGTGTTTATGTTGTATATATTTTGAAGGGAATCAAATTAATATTGATGAGTAAACAAAGATTTTTGGAGAAAAACGAAAATTTAGGGTATTTTCATAAAATCTCGGACATTTTAAATAATCATAACTGGAGATGTCACTTTAAATCCCATTTCCGGGATTCCCTTCGATATGGTTCTTAACCAGGGGCGGCTTGTTCATATACTCAGCAGAGCTACAGCCCCCTAAGCATTGAGGAAAAAAATATTTCTATATATTAATATATATTTTATATATAATTTATATTTAGTGTTACGCCGCACGGTATAGTGCAAGAACGTTGTCTGCTCGACAGCGTTGCCAACGTCGTGTATTGTATGGATGCGGGGCGGCAATGGTGGGGATCTCCTCGCTAAGCGATGTGTTGCGCTGCGACTCAAAGCAGTCCCGCGCCATCCAAACTGAATCACTTTTAAATAATCTGCCGCAGCACAACCTAATATTTTACCCAAGAGCCGCCACAGTTCTTAACTAAAAATAGTTTTGATTATAAACTCGTCCTGACTGGGGAATTCTGGATAATATTTGAATATTTTTTCCATTGTTTCTAGAAGTTTTTTGTTCATATTTCTACGACAGTCAATCCTCCTATAGCGTTTCTGGTAGTGCTTCATTCGTCTTCGGACGGAACAACGTGTCCAAACGGGTGTCCTTTGTCTACCATCCATAGAGGAAGTGCAATAGACCCTCCAGTCAGCTTCCGAGTTTAGATAATGAGAGGGCATGTTAAGTCTGATGCAAATGCAATGTTGACAGCATATCACGGCGGCTCACATAAGACATCTTTAGAATAAGAGACGGGATGTGCTGCGGTGGCACCTCGACACCATTCTGTCCTATTCGTAAGCCTTGTAGTGCTGGGCGTGAGGATAGCGAGGAGGGAGTCGATTCCTCATCTCTCGCTTCCGAACTTACTCGGTCGGCCTTCTTCGTCACCAAGTCACCCCTGTATGGGGTGAGTTTGGTGTGTCCAAGTCAGAGCCACTCAAAATCCCTCATTTCCGGATCGCCGTTTTCTACAAAACGGTGAATTTACAATTTCGTAAATATGTAATATATTGCCATTCGAAATAAAGGTCAGTACCTTTTTTTATAGCTTGGTTCCTATCTCGGCGCTATAAAAGGGTTGACTGAAATAGTAATTTACTTTGGTTATCTGGAACAAGATTCCATTTAATTAGTACTGTGCGAAGATAGTGAATTCTGGGAATTCTTTGAGACTGGCTAAGGGGGAATGCAAATGTGAGAGACTCATTGTCCCCTGCATCTTAGACTCTTTATCGAACCTTTATATGGGTGAGTGACGCTCCGGAATATGTTGTCATGCTATTTTAAATCCACATTATTTTTTACAATTTTTCCTTAACTTCTCACATTTGGGCGAACCGCTTAATCGGGATATTTTTTAGGCCGATTTGTCCCAATTATGCGGAATCTACTGTATTTAAAAGAAAACATTTTTTTAGATGAATAAATACCCCTGTCATTTTTAAGATCAATTTAAATTACTTTGAAGGAGACAAAATTAATATCGATGAATAAATAAATATGTTTTCTAATTAAATGAAAATACCGAGTATTTTCTGATCAGTCCTCGTACATGACTAATCCATCTGAATAAGCGAATATTAAGAAGTGTATCTTCAGCACACCTGTACCGTATTGAATAATTGATTTTGGGTACATGCGATGAATTTCAAGCTACAAACTGAAATAACTAGTCCATAGAGAATCGCCGCATTTATTGCGCATTGTAAAATAAAAACACGTGGGTTTCACGGAACCATTTCCGAGTCCGACATGACCAAAAGAGGACACGGCGTCTACGCACGTGGAATAGAAATGCGATCGCAAGATAGTCTCCGAAGGAAATGTCGCCAGGTGTATCGATACTTCCTACATAGGAACACGTATGCCGCCGAGACAGTCTTTCTCAAATGAAATTTCTATTCAAAACGCCGTATCCGATGAATCATCGTGGCAACAACAAAGTCATCACCAAAAAAAAAATATATGCTTCTGTTTTTATTGAACAATATCAGTTGCCAACTTTATTCAACCTGGTCGGTTCTATTTCGGTTAAGAACGCTGAATATAGTTTCCACGGGATATCAGTTACGAAATTATTCGATTCATCCATAAGACGATGATTTCGGCCATTCTCATAATCATAAAAACTGTCAAAACTAGCTACTTTTAACATCCACGTATAAATATATGAGCGAGCGGTCATAACAGACGAAAATAAAACCGAGTTCCCGAATTGATTCAGAGTGTCGTTAAAATATATCGATTGAAAAAGTAATTAGCTTATTAAAAAATAATTTCGTATCTGTAGACATTCACACGGAAGAACATATGGTGAGAGAAAGTCGAGAATCCAATCCTTATATGAAATGACGATGATAAGTAAGTTGACAGTTTTCTTATTGAAGCATTTCTCACACGTGTACAAAAAAAAACATTCGCCGCGGTAAAGCGAGTTATAAATTGCTATGAATTTGTTCCCGTTTCCACATACGATCATTGTATTAACCCCAAACGTGCCATACATATTGATTAAAGATTGCTAAAACTAGTATTCGTTCTATATATTATTATATTAATGACATATAGAACGAATACTATATTTTTACACGAATTATTTGTTCTAATACGATTCCCAGAATCAAAAAATGGAATTTTCAATTATATATTAATATACACGTATCTTGTAGCGATTATTTTTTTGTAATTTAAACACTTATGTACAAAAAATATACTGTCAACCCTTCTATAGCGCCGAGATAGGGACCACGCCATAGAAATCCGCCATTTAGACGACTAAGCACCCATACAAAATTTAGGGTTAGGTTTTTTAAATTATATTTTGTAAATTGAACGAATATTTTAAATGATCTTGGTCTATTTTTAGTCTGTTCACGCGCGCGTCTTATATTTTGTTGTCAACCAAAGGCCATTGTTCTTTAATTCGCCCGGCAATGGCCCATAAGTAATGTCGTTTTTGCGATGCGCCATCTTTAAAATAGTCTCTTTCAGTCTGTTAGGCAGTAAGGACGTGTTATAAGTTTCTCTTGTGTAGCGGGTTATCTGCTCGTGACCTTTAGACAAAAAAAAAACGGTATTTAACCCCTTGACCGACAATGGGAGAGACGTATCCGTCGGAACAACATCAGCGGAGCTGTATACTTTTTTAATATCATATGAAAAAGAAAGCGACAAAGGCTACGAAGGATATTTGCGAGATTTACGGTGATATATTGGATGTCAGGAAATACCAACGATGGTTTAAAATATTTAAATCCTGTGATTTGTGTTTGGAAAACGAACTTCAAGTGGATGACCCGTCTAGGCGGATGAAGCAGCCGTGAATTCTGCATTCGAAGACGACCCGATGCTGACCATTGAAAAATTATCGGAAAAGGTCGGTACATCTTGGTCCATGCTCGAGAGGATTTAGAAGTTGGGAAGATTAAAAAAATAAGGTGTTTTGGGTACCACGCATTCACGCGCGACCTCCATGTTTGCCGGAAATTAGAGCCCGTCAATGAAATTCAGGATCATGGATGGGTCGCCCTGGTGCATCCTCCATCTCGCCGGATCTCGCACCATCTGATTTTTACTTATTTCATTCTATGGAACATTTTATAAGAGATCAAAATTTCTTATAAGAGGTGAATACAGCCCTTTCAGACTATTTTCAGTCAAAACCGGCAGAGTTTTACAAGAATAGACGATTTGAAAGAAATGTGGAAGAAGGCTATAGATAATATGGGGAATTATTTTGTATAAGAAAAGTTAAATAAAGCATAAGAAAATTTGTTTTGAATTTCATTGAAAAAAACGACATTACTTATGGGTAATATTACATATTCACAAAATATGTAATTTCTTCTTGAAAATGTTATGAATTATAATAGAAAACAGCAATCTAAATGGAAGCGTTATAGAAAAAACTCACATTGAGCTCTATAGCAGGGAGCGCTATAGGAGAATTTACTGTGCTGTATAATTTATTTATTTGGTTTTTATTATTACCTTTAATTAAATAACACCTTTTTTTAATTTAGGAAAACAATTTTTTCTATGATTTTTTATACGGTTTTTGATGGAACGTATCTAACGTCTAAAAAAACAATTAAGCGTATTAAAAACAATAATGCGGTTCGGTCAGTATAAACGTCATCTAGAAAATGAACGCTTAAACTAATCCCAGAGTTCGAGACTTGATATATGAAATATATAAAAACGGTGAGTATCTGTAGAAGAACGACGCTACCTAGAAGAATCGCTGACACAAGAAGTCAATTTCAGCATTAGCCGAATTGTCCAATAGTTAATCGGAAATGCATAAAAAGCGATAAATAATCTATTAATAGTTCGAAAGGAATAAAAATCATAAGATGTTCAGAAGCAATGCGAAAGTAGTCCCAGGAACTGCGAGAATTTTCAGTATGACGATTTCAATTTCCTTTCATGTTTGTTTCTATATGGAATGGGAAAAAATAGGATATAAATCTTGAAGCATATTCCAAAATAAAAAAAAACATCCATTTCGACAAATAACGATAAAGTAAGCAATTAATATGGTTATCAATGTCAAGATCCGTCAGCGAGAAGTGTACCAACACGACAAAACATATTGTGACAATTGAAAACCCGTAAAACTAAACAATTCTGCATATTTTTTTTATCAAACCTTAAATGGTAATCCATCATCGGTTTTTCTTCCGGTCTCAAAAAATAATAAAGAGAAATTCATTGATATATAATGAAAAATAATGCGATAATATTCCGGCTAAATATATGATCGACTATTAGTGTTTTTCAATTTCCCGTTCACACCTTTTCCTGTCATCATAATTATGAATTGAAATTGTAATTAATTAATTACCAGTGGTAGAATATCAGTTCTGTAGTTAGAGGTTTTAAGAATTATTTTTATATAATTTGCTAGTAACTGCAAGAATACATTAAAAAAATAAATATAATTTTCTCGGATGAGTGGAAAGTCTGTGACCTCCATTAGCACCTCAACATAAGGGATACCGTCTCTTTCATTGAGTTTTATTTTATTTTATGGACGATAAATCTAACAAACAAAAATCACAAGCAGACATAATTCTCAATCCCATTATTGGCTGGGAATGATTTACGATTCGGATTTCACGATGTGGAATCCTATCCTATGGACACGAAATAAATAAAATTGTGATTCGTTTGAAAATGCTAAACGTTCCTAACCATATTTATATTTTTTACGAATTTTTCAAAATGTTCCAATCATGTGAAAAACTACAAAATTCAAACATCATATATTATCGTTAACTGTTCTGCGGAAAATATTAGTTCCAGAGTTTTTTTTTAAATCTTCTTAAACTCATTATACAAATGACGTAGAGATATTTAGCAAAGAGTTGAGTTTTGATTTAGGAAAACTAAAATTTTTGACAAACGTGGGGATTTTGTCACTGTTGTATTTTTCTTCATATCTAAGTTGATATTGTTGTTGAATCAAAATTAAAATAAGTTAAAAAATAAACTATAACGCACATCCCTATAAAGTCCCCCCCCCCCCCTATAACGTTTGCGGCGGTTTTTTCCTATAACGTCGATACAATGTAACCCTATAACGTAAATTTTTTAAAACGCTAAAACGCTTAGAATTTTTATAAAATTAACTAATAAAATGTCGCGTTAATCTGCTAGCAAGCTGCGGGACGATTACGTCAGCCAAAACACCAAAGGATATCGCTCATCGCCCGAGTCAAGTCATTTGCGCTGGTTAACACGTAAACATGAAAATATTTTTACAGGGGGGTTTACTATAAATATAATGTTAGGCTTCGTCTTGAGAAATTCTCATCACCTTAGGCATACGAATGCTATACGATGCATTGGTTCGGAGTTTGCTTGAATCAGGTTCCATTATATGAGCTCCTTATGGCCCCTTAAATTCCTTCAGATTAAAGAAGATACGCAAGAAAATTCTTAGATATCTCTTCATGATGGAGTTTGGATTCTACCCATGTTTATACCCCAGCGCATGGGTACAGGGCTGTCTAGGGTATGTATCCCCCGAGAAAAGTAGGTTGATTTACTTGGCAAAGCACTTCTTGGAGCTGTTGGTTGGCGCAGTACATAACCCCCTTGTACAGTGAGAGTTGCCCTTATGGGCGCCACCTCACTACCGTCGAGCTCTTTTGGTGGGGTATTTCTTTCGCCAAATGCGAGAAACGGTGCTCTCAGAAACTCCCCGGTAACCAGAGCTTTTACTCTTCTCAACCACTTGGCTGATGGCATGGACCGATGGATGGATGAAGGCTCTCACTCGCTGAGGGCATGGACCTTACCAAACTCTCGCATGGTAGTCGAGGCCAAAGAACCCTGAGTCTCACATGACGAGGGCTCCTCGTGTCCATACTCGCGGGACCTGCCGTCTTGGCATGCGGTTTTGCAAAGAGTTTACCTCTTGGCCATTGCTGGCATTGACGTACATCTTCTACCATGTTGGTATCGAATTTACCTCTCGACTGTGTCCAGGCAAGTAAGCATACGGCTCTCGGTATTCGTTTGTTCTCTATGCTATCTGCTTCTTTAACGAGTCGCGAGTGACAAGTAGCGAGCGAACACACACACGCCTATGTAGATATACACAGGCATACATATGCACATCTGCCCAAAACGAGTCTCAAGTAGCCGGTCGCAAGTGATTATTAGCCCTGTCGCGCAATAGCAATCCTTTCATCATGGGAAAGACCTCCTCAGAGAGGGGTCCCCTAGAAAGAAGGAAGAGGAGCGAAAGTATCGAGACGAGACCAATTATTGGTCAACAGATTAGGGTTTTCCTTCCCAGGATATACTGGCTCTGTGGTGAAAAATCCGTTAGAGACTAGATTTATTTATGCAAACAAGGATATGTGTACACCAACATGTACATATTTTTGCACTGTTTTGTTGGGTATTTATCAAAGTTCAATTGGCCCCCAGTCAACTCTAGGCAGGTTTATGTTGACTGTAATATAAAAAAATGTAATGAGAAGCTGACCATTTTTAATGGTATGGTAGATAGTTGTGTTTCATTTCTGATATATGTCATTTTTATTCAAGTTACTATTATGTTTTTATGCGTGATTGGCGACCTGGGTTATTCTGTAATGCCAATCGTGAATTTATGAAAAATAAATAAATAATAGTGGTTTAAAAAAGTGCTTTTGCCACGAATGCATAAAAAAATCCGCTTTTATTAAATTTTTGTCGAATTTAAATCAATTGAATAATTTTAAATATAAAACGATGATATTCCTATGCAAATTTGCAAAAACATATGGTATGCTAAAAGTCCATCACGATTTGAATTACGACAAACACGACTGAATAAATATTTTCCACGTATATAAAAATACTCAAATCAACCTGATTTGCTAAAAATAATTTATAATCTAAATTCTAGAACCAGCAGTTAATATTCGTGACGTGAAATCCTATTTTTAATATTTTATTAATATCATCGATAGTTTCTGCCATCTATGCGTACACGGTACAAACGATTGTGGTTTAGCAACTTATATAGAAGTAGTTTTAACATTGAACGCATGGCGCTGTTAAATTGAAGAGGTCTTGTTTTTTTATTTAAATCAAAATATATTAATTTGACAATAAAAAACGACGAAAATGCCAAAATTAAAATTGATTCATTTACAATCTCTTTTTTTAGGCGAATAATTATTAATTATGCATCTATGCATATACAATATTAACGTTTAAAGGTTGCCTAGGATGGGAATAAGATGGTATACAAAAATAATATACTAAATTTAAATTTTAAATTTATGTTTCAGGGAATCTGGTTCTGTTTGGACGTATAAATTATGCGGAGAATTGATGAGGTGGGCGATGGGTTTCAGTGAGTGCAAGCACGCCCACCGAACTGGATTGCATAATTGTCATTTTAGTAGATAAGCCAACTAATTGTAAAACGCTGGTGTTGCACGCTGCGTCTCTGGCAAAATTAGTCCAATAGGCGTATATCAAATTTAAACATGATTTCTCCTCGTTGGCATCAGTCATGTCATTACACACTGTGAGATCGATCGTGTGTATAATTTTAAATTTATTGGTAAAATATTAACGCTTCCAGCTACAAAATACATATATGATTATGGCGTTGTGCAACACAATACACTAAAAAAGTCTACCTGAACCCCCTCAGGAAGCTATGTATAAAGAAACGTAAAAGCCAGAAAGGTCACTGGGTCGCCGTACACTTTGAATGTCATAGGCGAATATTGTTAGAGCCATTCTTGGTCATAATTTAGCATGAGAAATAATTAATTAATATCGAGAATTGGAGATATGATCAATGCCGCGTTGCGAAACCGGTATGAATAAATCATCAATGTGTGATTAACACGAGATAAATCCATAGATCTCACTAAATGCGTTTAATGAGCGACACTATGTTGGAATTTACTACAAACAATCCTCTTCTAGTCCTCCTTGGAATCAAAAGTTGACGATTTAATCTCATTTAATGATTAAATGATTTAATGATTTGTTGACTAATAAAAGATAATATTTTTTTCCTGAACACATTGCAGTAAACATCATTTTTGTTCTCTATAATACTGTTCCTAACTATCATTTAATTTTATTGTTAAAGGCAAATTTTCAAAGCTAGAAATTTCCGAAGAACACGAACAATGATTCAAAAGTCAGTGTTGAATGCAGTGGATAGTTTCCATATACAATTATGCTAATTTTGGTTTCGGGGATTTAAATTAAATGATATAAATTTAAAAGACAGAACCAGATCGACAATAATCTGCTTGAGATCACAGTAGAATCAGATTCTCGACTAAACATGTAAGAGTTATTATTTTAAACTTGCATCTCCATGGCCTATAGTGCGAAAGAACAAATGAATTTGTTGATTTTATAACACTTTAACCGCTATTGTCACGCCGGCGTGACAACTTCTTATCCACCGCACACGCTAGTGACATGCGCTGGGAGATTTGTGTAAGAGTTATTTGAATAATGATGTATTTATTCATAGGAACATCTAGAAACAATAAATAAATTAATTTGAGTTTTAGCTATAAATTTGTATTTGCAAATTTATTGTCGTACGGAGTATCATCGTCATCATCATTTGCCAGCCACGAGTTATTCACTCGCTGAGCGTATGGGCCTTATCAGACTCGAATGGTAGTTGAAGCCTGAGTCTGAGTCTCACACATAACGTGAGGGCTCCCCTTTTGCGAGCATACCGCAGGAACCCAAACCGTCTTGGTATGCGGTTTTTTGTAAAGTGTTTTTCCTCTCTCGGACATTGCTGGCATTGGATGTGTATTTTCTACCACTGTTGGTATCGAATTTTAAACTCCCGACTGTAGTTTGTCTCGGTATTCGTTTTCATCTTTTCTAGGCGTTAGCTGCTTATTACAAGTGACAAGTCGCAAGTGATTATTAACCTTGTCGCACAATAGCAATCCTTTCATCATGAGACCATAAGACCTCCTCAAAGAGATGGTTCTCTAGAAAGATGAAAGAGGAGCGAAAGTATCGAGACTAGACCATTTATCGGTCGACAGTTTAGGGTTTTCCTTTCCAGGGTAAACTGATTGTGTGGTTAAAAATCCGTTAGAGACATATGTATTTCTTATAGCGGTTAAAGGGTTAAATATTTTTTGCAATTGCCAGATTTCGCTCCCTCGGACTATTGTTAAATGACTTCTTTTTATATCCGTTTCCGGACGTAGATGATCTACTGAATTTTGTCGTAATTCTATATTTTTATTTGTCTTTAGCGATCTGAAAGAATTATGGACCTTCTAAGCCGGTCTAGTTGAAAATCTTGCGCAGCCACAGTTCCTCTCTGCCCAACCACCGTTTTCCATCCACGTTTCTTTCCATGATGGTCTGCAGAAGGCAATACATTGGTCCACGATGTATCTTAAGCGCACATTCCATGTAAAATAGTTGAAGTATAGTTGTAAGTAGATATTCATGGTTTCCGCGACGCTTCGTTATTAATATTACATGTGTGAATATCGTGACCATGATAAGTTTTCCACGGGAAAAATCTAACTCAATTATACAATGATTATTAATTATACTATAATTATACAAATATTGCTACGAGGCTGTTTTTCCTCTTCTTTCGTGTCGTATCTTTAAGTTGTTTTCCCTTCTTTTCGCTATGAGTTTGAAGAAGCAAAGTATTCATTAATCATGCCCAGCTTGTTGTGGATAAATACGTTACTTTGAAAATTAATAAGACCCGAAGCATACATCTCGAAGACGTAGACTGCTTATCGTCTCGATGGTTTAAGGACTTAGAGGAAATATAAAATCATGATCAGTCCACTCAAGTCTCTTTCCAATACGATCTCTTTTCTAATCTCGTCTATTGCGTCCTGGAACGCTGTGGCTGTAGAAAATAATCATTATAATTAAGGATTTATTTATTTTCAATTTTGCTCTATGCATAATGCTAAGCATTTATTCCATAATACTGAAGATCAGTATGTGTCATTGACATAATTTAAAATCCTCTTCCCGGATAAACCACTTTATCATACTTAGTTGCGATAAGAAAGGTCTTATTTTATGAACTCATTCGGTCAATAATACGAATGAAACGTTAATGCATCGTGACATTTTTTGGCATTGCTCTACTTTGCTACGCATTTTTAGGAACGATTTTTGTATGAAAGTCTAGGACTGTATATGTCTTCTTCGAATACGTGCCTTGCCATCTCTGGCGTTGTTAATTATCGAACCTAGATAATAGAAGAAATCATCGACCATTCACTAAGCGTCCAAATATGTACGATACTATTATTGCATATAATAAAATATTAAATCATAAAAAATACATTACCCTATTAAAATAATGAATTTTTTGCAGTCATCTGCATTGGTATAAGACTAATTTTTAAAAAAAAATATGGTTAGGAATTTTAATTTAAAAAAAATGTATAAACGACATTTTGATTTGACGAACACGAGTGTAATATTTTAATATAAATATAATTTATGCAGATTTAAATAAGATGAGTTGTGTGGCATATATACAAAAATCATGATCGACTCGAATTAAATTTAAATTTCGGATGCTGAGTTTATGCAAGATCGTGTGCCAGCGTCTGCATCAAATTTAGAATAAAGAACATGAAGAATAAGATATCAATCACGGTGTCTCATCATCGCATGGTCATGTGCGCAATGGTTAAGTGTGGTGTAACAAAGATGGTGATCGTTACAAAAGTTTATTTTTAAATGAGACCCTAATGAACGGAAGTGCCGCTTAAAAATTCTAAGAATACACCATTGAGATTTTATACGATGACTCAAATATTTCAAGTATGATACGATACATCATTCAAATACTAAATACTATGTAAAAAAATGTACAACACTTGCACGCCGCATTTTTGGCACACTCTGTAGCATCTCGGAGGAAAAGCTCTAGAGAAAAAATACATTTTAATGATGGACAGCGTTGATAATGAATGCGGTGATTAAATGTAGCGCCTGGAAACTCTTTTTTTTACTATTTCATAATATTAATTTATTAAAATACTATGAAAATAACCTTAAAAAAATATATTAAAAATTATGTTCGTTGTAATTCGGAACGTGATGATCAAATAAAAATAGATACAGTATTGTTTGATTACAATAATGCATATTGTATGAAAATAAAATGATTTTGGTAATCATCATTATCTGTAGAAGAAGCCCACCAGCGTAGAAAAAACAACGTAGCTAGCCAACACACGATTTTCATTTCTTAAATCGCTCTCTTTGTATGAATAAAAACATTGAAATGATATTAAAATTAATATGAAACATTTTCGATTCAAAACAGAGGAGAAAGATCAAAGTCACAGACATTAAATTTGCAGAGAACACAATACATAAAGCAAGTTTCACACGTCATAAAATGCAATGAACAGAGCATGAATTATTTAATGCCCAAATAAAATTATGCCTCTTAAACAATCGAGGACAGAAAAATAATCAAATTAACCCCTTGGATTTCGCTAATAAAAAAACAACCACAAAAGCAGTAGATTAACATCATGAAGTTGATTGTGAAATTAAATTCTCATCAAACAATCGAAATATTATCAACCGAGATGAACTATATGTCCAAGATATACAAAAACATTAAAAAAAAAATTCTGATTCATTCGCTTTCTTATCACAAGAATAATCAATTTTTGCAGCGAATCGTAACTGAAGATAAGAGGAAAGAGTTGTATTATAACTCTAAATGAAAATAAACCATTATTTTTTTCAATATTTGTTTTGCTATAAGGTCCTACTTAGTGTATGGTAAGATTTTTCTAAAATGATTATAAATTGCCTTATCGAATCGTTACAAAAGTGAGGCATAGTAAAACAGCTCATAAAACACGATTTTTTTAATTAATAGTATGAAGGAATTTGCAAAATGAACTGCAAAAGTAACTCATAAAAAAAAGTATCTGAGATTGGGACTTTCATTCTATAGATCATATTTGTAAGCCGTCAGATTACTTTTATCATCATATTTCATTAATCATCAGCAACTTAGAAACGGACAATTTTTTTATAAAAAGGTTTACATTAAGGTGTAATAAAAAAATGCTCTACTGTCCCAGACATTCTAATTATTATCCAAATTATTTATCTATTTTCTTTTCTTAACATCACAAGCTGAACACAGATAAATAATGTTTACATCCGTCACTTTCCTGGTTTTCTCTACAGTTTTTATAAGAAAGGAGTGTTCATCCTAAACAATTAGCGACATAAAGCAAGTTGAAGTTTTCTGGATTTCAATTTAACAATCTCAGATATCTGATAATATAATTCAAAAGAAACATTAATTTTTCATTATTTCGATCAGTATCATTTTTTTCGAAGATTTCCAAGATAGGAAACACAATTCCTGAAGTTTTCTACTCACTATTAACCTAGCCATGCCAATGGGAAACTAACTATTTGGGAAACCAAGTTTTTCATTTTTGTCAAATAACTCTTTTAATATAAATCCTACATTTCACAAACTTTTTGCAGTACAAAAGCAAAACGAGGCATTTAAATACCATTTTCCTGCTATAAGACATTTGCTTAATGAGAGAAAAAAAGCAAAGACTTCAACATAAATTTTATAAAAATATTTATGTAGGTAGTTTGGCGTGTTGGAATTAATATTTTGAATGTTTTCTATTCTTCGTTGTGTAAATGATTAAAAAACAGATAATATTAATTTCAATCAAACTGAAATAATTTTTAAAATTATCCAGTGTCGTGGTTTGACACTGGGGGGAATATTAGTGTCCCCTTGCATCTTTAAAATCCTCATCGAATATTTATATGGGTGAATGGCGCTTTGGAATTTTTCTGTTATGCCATCCATCCATCGTAGTCAAATAAATAAATAAAAAAACAATAATCTCAGAAGAACCAGGATCATCTTCATCACAAAAACGAACGCTGTATTTATGTAACATATAATATTATGCAAATTAACTTAACCGTGCCGATGGGGTATAAATATAATAAAAAAAAGTCTAAACAATAAATATTATGAATAATAATTGACCTTTATTGTCTGCAAATGCGAAAAAACAATAAAGATAACAATATTCGTTTCTGTTGCCACGTGCGCGATGTTTTTTCTCACTCGCATCCGGTACAAAGTGCGAGTAAAACGTACTAGTAACGTGCCGCGAAAAATTTGGCGGTCGTCAGTAGTCGCCGACATGTCCTCAGTCTGCGGCAGGACATTGATTTGATATTGATTAGTTAAAAATCCAAAAGATCGATCAAATATATAGAATAATCCATTTTAAAAAAAAAACAGATGTAAAGATATTGATGAAGAATTCATCAATACCTTTACATAAAATGCTTGGGGTCTATTTTTCATTATAAATAGACCCCCGAACTACTGCTATTGAACAACGACGATTTTCCGAAATGAAACAATTTTGCTAATCTAATTTTCTTCGCATGAAATCAAAATTTTGTGCGGTTGCAGACATTTTCATGATTTATACACAACTGGCGTAGTTTATAAAAAACAATTTTAGATAATAGAAAAACATAATTGGTGCATATTATTTATTTTCAAAATATAGTGAGTCCCATCGTCAAAAAATCTAGCAGTTTATGCTTAAAAACATTAATTATATATTCAATAAGTCAAGAGGTAATAGACAATAATGGCAATTGTGTTATTGATTAGTATTTAAAAAAAATTAAAATAAATATGTTTTCCTCAATAAATGAGTCTTGAACTAGTCTAAATGGTATAATGATTTCTAAACAAAAAATCTGTCATATTCTCTATTCATTTGTAGCCATAATTGTCACTAGTTTTAATACAAAGATTGATCCATGACTTAGTGACCCGATTGTCCGTAAATGGATTGATTTTTAACACCGCGGCCGAATTGAAAGTTCAATGGTAGCAGATTCGGTACAAGAGCCGAGAACGTGTTGACACATGACCTTGCCCTGAACCATGTATGACACCGCATTATCATGTACGACATTCGCAAAACCGACATATGGTGCATTTGCATGACAATTTGCCAGACACGCAATTGCGTACGGTCATCAATGGCGCCGCCGAAGCCAAACCTAACACCGGTGCGGAAATTTTAAATTAATGAAAGCCCCACCAACACCAAATATTGACGATAATTAAAAACAATGCGTGACTTAACGGCAGATGGGTACGTTATATCATCGCTATCTTTAACAAATTTATGGTAGAGTACTTAACATACGATGTTTTGTCACGAAAGGCGTTTGAAAAATAAATAGAATTAAAATATATTAAAAAAAAACTTGTTCCAGTTGCCATAAAACATTTTTCGGGTTTCACGGTGGGCAAACATAAAACTGGTATTTTTTTTTACTTAAATAAATATACCGATATACTAATACTTTCTAAATATAATACATAGAGATGAGAAAAATACGTGTAAATTGTGACAAATTATCACAGGACTACGAGAGCGCCAATCCGGCGCATCCTGCTTCATACAATTATTGCAACTCGAGTGATGATCACACAATCATCACAATTGTTAGATACGACTGAAGAGACGTCGTCTCATCAAAACACTTTATCTAATCGTAAATTATTATTTAAAAAAAATGTATATAATACAATAAAATAAAATAAAAGAGACGGGACGGGAATGCCATACGAAATAAACCTTGACATTTACAAATTGTTGACATATCTTCGCCTAACAATCTGCTGTTTTATGGCTACTGTTGTATTCCCATCCTCAAACAAAAATAAATCTAGATTCTAAACCCCACCGCAATACATCACCAACTTTTTAAATGCTCGTATTTTTAAATGTCGACATTTATCAGGCGAAAAAAAACATACTGCAATATTATGCAGTGATGCGAATAAAAACTCAATCACTTATATAACGCAAAGATGATAAAATCTAATTTTATGAGAACGGCGATAATAAAAAACAATATTATCGCGACTTAAAAATGCGTCATATCATACGAATAAACAACGATTAATATATTAATATAAATATAAACCTGCATTAAGTATAAAAATAATTAATAATTAATGAGTGAATCTGTATACGAATAGCATGAACGAAATTGCGTCTAAAATTATTTTTTTCTTATCAAGATAAGCTTTTCGCTGTGATTTTCCGCAAATTTTCCGTGTACTCACATCCGGGCGATATTCCGTTTTCTTTCATGGTGCACCGGTAGGGGTAGTAGGTGCCCGGCTGTATCTTCCCGTACATAGTTCGATCCATGATTGCAAAGGGTCGGTCTGACGGACGGTCTCTCGGTCACATATCACAACAAACAACAAACACACGCGCACTGAAAGACGCCGAGGGACACGTGAAGCCGAGTCAGTGGCGGCAGCGACAATCGCGGGCCCTCGGCCACTCCACGTGGGTCGAGCCCGCGCCAGGGGTTGCCAACGGCGGGCCCGCATCCATCTGCCATCTCATGCAAATGACGACACCTGCCCTAACACTCGCATCGACAATAGACCGCCGAGAATCGCCATACGAATTTAATTAATAAACTCGCCATGAATAATTATGATAATTTTGTAATAAACTTCTTGTTTGTTCAAAAAAAAAATACCTGCTGAGGGTTATCAAACGAGTGATAACCCTGAAATAAAAATTTGTTATGCCGAGCAATAATGGTAGATTGCGATTTATTTGCAAATAAATTGGGAACACATGTTCCACTGATAATAATTTTTAAAACATGAAATCATCACCTCACATTTCATTGGATTAGTGATTATCGGTGATCGTGATATATTCCTAGTAAATTTAGATTATTTGACTATAACAATGCATCTTATATCAAATACGTAGTTGATAAAAAAAAATATAAAACTTATTTCCGTCACAACGGCTCGAAACCAACAGTGTCGCCCGAAGGGGGTATATTTACAATGTAAAATATACCCCAAGCATTTCAGGTCAAGATATTGATGAATTCTTTATCAATATCTTGGCTTAAAATGCTAAAAAATAAATTATTCTAAGAATAAAAATAGTTATTCATGATATACTTCATAATTTGGTCGATATTTTGATTTTTTTTACTAATCAATATAACGCGTATGTGGCGCGCGAACTCGGTAATGTCCCGCCGCAGACTGAGGACACGCAGCCGTCTCAGAATTCTCTCGTCACGTGTCACTTTTTTTGGAGTCGTGAAGCGATTACATATTATTATATTTTATATAAGATATTAATCCACTTTCCCTCATTTCTGAGGAACGTGACCATGTGGCATGATTGCCCTAATGGAGGACCATGGACATGGTTTTTATGGGAATATATAGTGCAGTGGTTTCCCGTTGCCTTCTGCACGTGTCACTAGTGCGGTTTTTATGTTTTTGACAAAATAAGAACGAAGGTCAATGATTATTTATAAACAAATACAAAAATGTAGACATGTAGGACTTGTATTAAATGAGTTATTCAAGAATAATCAAAAACTTGGGGTCCCAAATAGACCCCATCTATGTACTTCTGCACAGCGATTCTATCTCCTCAATGTAGGTTAACCGTCAGCTTTTCATGTTTTTTTTTATTCATTTTCAGGTATAAGATGAAGTCTTAGGGTGCTAAGTCCTACAAATATGACTAAGGCAACATAACTAAAGTAAAAAATGATCAAGTAATTACCATCTAATATGGCCACCAATATCAGGGACAAGTGTACTGAAACAAAATGACCCATATTATTAATCAAATCCTGTATTTAAAGACAAATGATTAATAAAAAATGCATTCTTTTCACGTGACTGAAGATGATATCTAATTATCTCTTTGATCGAATGCTTTGTAGTGGCCGTACTAATTCTTCAACGGTTTTTTTTTGTTCGTCTACTGCCATTTTTTGCATTCTGTGCGGTCTTGGAAATTCCAAGCTCTTGATGATCTAACGAGCTATATCCAATTTCAATGATCTACGTTAAGTCGTGCAAACTCAATTTCGTTCTAAGTTATTTTGCGAATTTCTTCAACTGTAGATTAGTAATCGCATGAGGAGTTAAAGGATTCAATGTCATATGTTTTAAGCAAGGATACGTTAATTGAAAATCAGTCTGGAGTACGTTCTCTTACAATATCGGCACATTGAAAGAAGATTACTTTGGTTTCGATGATTTTTTCTAATTTTATAGCTCGTCGAAACCCTCGATTTCAATATGATTATTAATTTGATCATAATTTTAACTTTCTGCGAGTTTGTGTAAAGTATTTAATAACTTCATCTAATTTCTTCCATGTTTCGCGGTCTCGGGTCTTCGGGATCTATAATAGAAAGAAGTTTCGGTTTCAATATTGTCTCATGGGTCTTACATTGTCAGCCACATTTGGTTTACTAAAGTAGCTGAAGTTGCCTTTTCTGTTTTTACAAATTTATTCAGCTAGCTTCTATAACCATCACGATTATGATACGAAATTATTTTTAGACGATTATTAATGATTTTAGTTAGTAGCTTATAGAGATATGGTAAATTTCTATTGTTCTATGTAATTTTCTTTATACTATAAATGGGTTATTCCATCTTCTCTAAGAGATTTGTCATTCTTCATGGTTATAAGAGCGTGTCGTATCTCATTTTTGTCTATGACAGATATTTCTTTGGATTTATCTATTATAATTCCACGAATACAAATAGATGATTTATAATATTCTATTATAAATGTCTCGATAAGTATGTGCAGAATTTGCTGCATTGAAATATGCATAAACATAGATAATATACAAAAAAAATCTTGTATCATAAGTGTATGACTCAATCTGAGATAATTCAATCTCGGTCAATAGAATAGCTAGTATTTTTTTATATTTTCAGTGATAATTACGTATTGTTATTTAAATAATTAACATAACACATATTGAGAGTCGCTACCAGAGCGTCAATCTTCAGAAGCAGAGGCATCAAACCAGGGACGTGTCTGGCGCCACAGCCCTCTATTCCCTGTCCCCCACTTTTCCCTCGACACTCGAACAGCGAAGGACAAAAAGAAGAGGGGGAATTCTTCTCGGTTTAATTTTACGTGGCTTTGCTCCTGTGGGTTCTATTTTACGCGCAGAGACGGACCAGCGACCCGACGAGACGAAACACTCAGTATAATAATAATGGATGGCGGGAACACACCTACACGATCGCATCCACCAGTAATAAACTCTAGGATGTCTCCAATAAAAAGCGCGTTGTGTAAGAAAAGTCGTGAAAATAGCATCCGGTTCCGCAACGGCGGCTAACGGAAAGCGTATTGTCATGGTCGTAATGCGAACGGTTTTTCGCCACACCAAATATTACTAATCTTCAAATCTAACGTGCGACAGACGTCTAATTTATAGCTTCTTATTTGTATTCAAATCCGTGAACGTTTTTGTTAAAAAAAACATCCTTGATTACGGTTGGAAAAATGTGTTTTCTTTCAAAAAAGTGTGTGTGGTCTTGGATTCGATACAAAATCATGCATAATTTAATGAAATTATTATTAACCACAACTTTTATCACGAAGAGAATTTGTTTATAATTAAGCAAAAATCGAACAAAATAAAGGAAGTAATTATAATTCGTATATGTTTGTTAAGACATTCAATTTTGAATTATAAACTTTTTTAAATCATAATATTAATTATGTTATTTATTTAATGTACCACGATATTAATCATTTCTCGTTGTCAAAATCATAAGTTCCTGAATTACAAAACATCCAAGCCTAGATATCACAGTAGATTCCGCTTAATTAGGACGCCATTTAATCAGGATAATCAATTATTTAGGCCAAATTCTAAGGAACAGAAACGTAATAAAGGAAAAATAATAATTTATTCATTTCGTACAGTAAAAAATGTATCATCGTTATTTTATGTAAGTAGGCAATGACGAGAGCACGACATCCGCACTGAATACCTGTGCTGATTTTGTATATTGCAATTCTACAAAAACAAAATATGGGGGCTATAATTGATGAATTCCTGCAAAAATATTATTTTTAAAGTCATAAATGTAGTACCCACGACTCTCACGTGGTTTAAAAAAATTAATTTTTAAAGATTTTTTTCATCGTGGATTGACGATCACTATAAAAACTATATCCCTCTGAGTTTTTCAATTATTCAAGCTAAGGCTTTTAGTTTGCATGAAGATGAGAAGACTAGATTAAAAGAAGTTTCTAACATTGTGTTTTAAGCAAGCTAGCCATTACTTGCTTCGACTAATTAAAATGAGGCATTCTTCACATAATATTAAATTGACTGAAGAATCGGCCGATGCAAATAAAAATGCATTGTTCAAAATTATTGTACAGCCCTCACTAACACTAAAATCGGGACCGCGTAAGTTGGAGTCGTGTTATTGGGGGTATAGGCCTGGCGAATACACAACCGTCGAGCGTCGGCGTGAATGCGACCGCGCAAGTTGGGGTATAGGCGGCAATATTTCAATCCATCGCGTTATTCGGAGTAGTTTAATAGAGGGTTCCACTGTATGTGGAGAATATTCTACCAGTCAAATATTTATTTTAGAAAAAAATACCTAACGAAGGAAGAATCACATGTCCCTGGACGTAAACCTTCTAAAAACCTATTGACATTGCTTTTTTGTTGGAAATTTAGCTGATGATTTTAAATTAAAACCAATATCAGTTTATCACGCAGAAAATTTTAAAGCATTGAAAGGGAACGATAAAGAATTGCTTCATGTCACTTGGAAAACAAATAAAAAAGCTCGAAGTACTGAGTCCCTCTACTTTCGAACATTCATCATTCGCACACATTTTCAGGAAGGAATTGTGTACGAAATTTTAATGTCTATTTTTTTTAGTTACTGTTGCTATAATTTTTCGTTAAAGGATTTATTTTGTTAGTAATTTTGATTATTTTGATTATTTTATTTTTTGGTATTCATGTATATACTTTATATTGCATATTATTATATTATCCTTTAATATTTTTAAAATAATTTAATAAGTTTAGAATTTTACTCCTACTGTATATAATTAGAATATATTCATATCGCATCTCAAACAAGATAATCGAAGAGCTGTGTTTTTCAATTGATAATTCTCGTATTACATGTGGAAGTGATATATTTAAGAAAGAGAAAGAGTTCTATCAAGAATTATCAAAATAAATTAAAATTTGCTGATCTGGAGGATACGGATTAAAAATTAGTAAATTTGTCAATATTTGACATAAAAAAAAATTCGATTGTTTTAATTTCGCAGTCAGAATGAGTCCAATTTATATAATCTACTCTTTTATTGTTTTAGTACAGTTATCACTGACGTAAATTGACATTAATGGCTACACTAGATGTTTATTTTATTTGTGTTTTGGTGAAATCGACAAATTTTCATTTATTTAGAGAAAAGAATATGTTTAAAGATATTTTTCTCAAAAACAACACTGTTCTATTGCCTCCATATTCATCGGACTACGACTAATTCCTTCTTCCAGTGATGGAAAACACATGAAAAGACGTTATTTTCCAAACATCAGAAAATGTGATTGACGAAATTTTTTTCGAACATACTTATCCCTCGAATTACGCGGTTTTGAATATTCACAGTTTTTAAAGCCGCGTGAAAAAATAATATTATTTTTAAATAGTAGTTGTATTTTAAATTGTCAATAGCATATTGTTTTAGCATGCAAGTCAGTCAATACAGTCAGCCCTCCTACAACGAAAAAATGTTATGGAAGTCTGCGTTTTAGAAGGCAAGACTTTTTTTAATTGAAAAAAATTAATACATCGATCATTTTTCCAAACCCATATTTTAAATAACCTTGTTTTATATCACGTATTATTTTTTATTATCAACCAAAGCACAAAGACTTTTTCCAGCGACAATGCATTACATACATATTTACGAAATATATAATTTGATCTTCTAGAAGGGAGCCCTATTCGAGGGACCGTCGAACTCGTTATATAATAGCAGTATATCAGGGAGCGTTATAGGAGGGTTTGGTGTAACATTCTTTACGCTATTTTTAATGAAACGAATCTACTGCGTAAATCTAGGGATGAGTGTACGTCTAAGAAAGCATGAATGTATATACTCCAACATTTAATATAAAGCATAAAATTTGAAAGAAACAAAGGTTTGGAGTATTTCTATCTCGAAGTTAATTTTTTCCCCTTATAGCTATATTTTTCACATGCCTACAAGAAAATATTTACAAACGCATTACTAGCGGATGTTAGAATAGGTTGAAATTGCTTCAATAACTATCAAACATCGACATGATAGAAATAATTTTCCGCGGTACGGAGACAAGAATGTCTGGAAAGTCTCATGGTTTGATAGGCAGAGACATAGCATGTTGAATTGTGCTGAAAAATCTGCTCAATAAATGTATTAATATTAACTTTGCTCTCAGTGTATATGCTTGAGAAGAAAAAAATGTTTATTTAACAATTTAAATATATGCTTGAGATTGAGAACATGATAAGTGGATAAACAAATTGATAAATAATATCAATTAAAACACGTACACACTGCAGTAAGTTCTGCTGATTAATACTACTTAACATCTCCCCCAACAGGTTCACTTATGCAATTGGATGAAATAATGACGACGATGATATCATCAGTCGACTATTTTTATTAGCCTGAATCAATTAGCATTCAAGTATGAATACAAAGATGTAAAATTTAAACACAAACTACAACCGAACAATATTGACCTAGACGAATATCTATGCGGATATTTGAATCGATTAGAGATTAGCGACGAGGTCAAAGCTTTCATCAAATTAATTTATGGAATAGCATCGATTTCACACGAAATTGCGCATTTTGGAGCAGATTATAGTTTGCAGGCCGGTGCGAAATCGATATGACACAATGCCAGTATCGATTGTAGTCTAGTAACGATCTTCGTTGAATGAATGCCAGAGGTATAAGGAGTTGCAAGGTCCCTTTGCTGTCATGGTCAAGACACGTTGGCATAGATAACGGTCGACGAGATGTGACGCATCGATCACCCATCATCATCAATCACCAATCGGAGATGATCCCAAATTGTGACTGATTTTAACATTCATAACACATCAAAGTCAACATGTTTTTGGATTTTAATTTTTTTCAGTCACATTCAATCAGGAAAATATAATTTATATTAAGAAAAAAATGGATTATTATATGAATAAAAATAATGACACGCACACTCGGTGATGTCCCGTCGCAGACTGAGGACACGCCGCCTAATTGTCGCGGTCACTAGAACGTTTCACTCGCACTTGACACATCGTACCGGATGCAAGCGAAAAAAAACATCGCGCCCGTGGCAACAGAAGCGAATATTGTTGTTTTTATTTTTTTCGCAATTGCAGACAAAAAACGTCAACGATTATTTATAATATTTATTCTTTAGCAATGATTATTTATAATATTTATTCTTTAGACTTTTTTAGACAAATACAAAAAGTCTGTAATTGTATTCTAAGAGCCAAGAAAACCTAGAGGACGACCGTCATAGTCCTGAGATCGCGTAGTGTCCTCCAGGTCGCAAAGACCCGCCTCAGGGTTTAAAGATCACTTAAATAATAATTATAAATAATTTGAGAAAAATCGAAAACTTGGGGTCTCAAATAGCATCGGCACGATTAAGTTAAATAAATAAAAACTTGGTTCAAACTGTTTGCTACAAAATCTTTTGGCCTACGGAGTGGAAAAAGTTAAGTTTGACGAGATTCTGAAGGTTTTCTCTTGTTAGTGAGATACTGAATATAGCGAAACATCATTTTTAAACAACATGATCGGTGGTCTGTTTTTTTTGATGAAGATGTTTTAGGATACGAGTTTTGGAGTCCAAAGCATTAGATTTTGAAGGTATCAATTTTTTTTCAGGGTCCAGTTTTCAAGGGACTTTCAGAGAAAATGCGAGGCCCGGGGCATCTAATATTAAAAACATAAACAGGACATACCATTGTTTTTTTTTCTACTTTTCGTCAAGTTGAGCACGGCTAGGTTTTTGCATAATAATATAAGTTACATAAACACAGAAGTATTCTTCTGAAACTATTTTTTTTTATGATAAAGTCGTCGCTTTTTTTTTCTCGTTAAGCAAATGTCCTATAATAGGAGATCGTATCCAAAATCTGTATCATTCGATATAATTAGATGAAGAGTTTCGTTACTAAACTTTTTTTAAGGAAGACTCTGGTAAGTTTATTGGGTTCATCGTTTTCAGAAACACTATTTTCTCCTTGTTCTGTCAGTTCTTGAAAGCCATCGTTGATAAGGCTCTCATCAAAAACCTGCTTTAGCTCCTTAATTCAATCTACTAATAATCTACTAATCCTGCTGTTTCGAATAGGTTGACAATTTGGCTAACAATGATCCATTCTTGTTGGTAACCCTTGAATACTCCGGCCATACATTCTTCTACACTCCATTCATGGATTTATCAGTTTCTTCTCATATATGTGCGACGAAGATAATATGCCTTAAAATTTGACATGAATTCTTGGTCCATTGCCTGATTTAACGACGTATTATTGAATGGTAGGAAAACTACTTAAGTGTTTTAGTCAGACAAGTTGATAAGATTGCAGCTTTATCCTACAGTAATAGAGCCTTTGTTTATTTTTTAAATCACAATAACGTTTTACGATTAGACAAAAATATGTGGTAAATCAATTTTAAAAAAGATCTCCAGTGATCCAAGATTTCTTATTAAATTAGATTTAACACTTTTTTTGGACATCGAGCAAACCGCGCAATATCGAAAAAGCGTTAATCGAGGCCTAACTGTATAAGTAATAACTGTTAGATATAATTTGGAATAACTCCATCTAGAAATTCGCAAGTAAAATATTACAATAATTTTATAATAAGTAAAAAAATCGATCATTTGTCATTGTCTAGAATGCAGACATATTTTTTACAGATACATAAAAATGAAAATTCTACCAAAAAATAAATATCATTAGTAATTTAAACGCATTTCTTTGATATAAAAAATATATCGGAATGTTAACTGTACGTTTTATTACTACTTTAACCCGTGCAAGTACATTAGTGAGGAATTTCAATAAAAAAAATGCATTTAGATCAAAAATAAATATGATACATGTAAAAACTTAAAGTATTATATCAAATTCCGCATAAAACAATAATACGCATTAGATAAATAATATAATAGGAATTTTTATCCAATTAAAATGTATCAATATTAATATAAAACAATCAAATGCCAATATATATATTTATAATGGTATTCAAATGCAAAGTTTTGTGTTTATGTAAACAATGGCGTATTTTGACATGATGTGCCAAAATAATTCATACACGTGTAAATTCCAAATTAACAAATGTAATATTTACACTTAATTACGGTTCAAGGTAAAGTATGCTATTGTAAATATTGCATAATTGTATTGTTTACGCGCAATATTTTTATGTGGAAATATCGATGGTGCATAAAAATTTAAGAGGGACGACGAAGCCCGGGGGGCGAAGCACGAGGTTGTGGAATGCGGGCCGTTAACTTACCCAGGTCATCCATGGGGACAGCTGTCAACCGGCGCGCACGGTGTTGCCAGCCGCTCACTATTTATTTCATTTACCTGCCAGTGGTGAAAAATAAAACAACCGTTGGACTTGGATAAAATATTTTTCAAGAATTCGGAGGCTGCGCCTTTTTTCTCTTTCATCGTGGCATTTATTCCACTATGTCCCTAGTCTGAATTTATTAATTAATAACTAACTTTTCTATTCTGATGAATTATTGGCATATGTATAGCATTAGAAATGGGATTTTTAATGTATCAATTAAAATAAAATTCTAATTTATAATGTTATCAAATTCTTTCCGAGTAAAGCAATTACATCAAATTTCTGAATAAATCTTAATATTAAAGGTAAATCGTAATCAGTTAACTCGTTCAGCAGATGTTCCTATTATAATCCATTTTGCTATCACATCAATCACGTAAAGATTGAATCTATATCTTTTGATTAGATTTGCTGGACCTGAATTGCCCAATCAGTTGCTGATATCCTTTAGGTACGAAGCAACAGAGACAATTCTATTAACAGGGAGCAATTGAAGAACGTTAAAATAATATCCATATGAAATCTTCATAATTGGACAATCAAAATAAACAAATCATTCGATATATATAAAAAAAAAACAAATTTTATAAAAAATTATATTATGTTAATTATTTTTACATACAATTATTTATTTAATTAATTATTAACCATGAATTCATTTTACCATCCACTAAAATTACCAAACTGATAAACAGCAGATTTCTTTTTTTTAGCTTGAGGCTCTTCTATATCTTCGGCACTTGGTTTAGTATTTTTAGTCTTTTCTCCAATATCCAAATATTTTCCGACACCCTTGCGGAAGATTTTTCGTTCTGCTGTAGTACTGTTATTTATCTTTTTCATTTCTTCCTCGGCCCTCTGTTTTAGATCTTCAGCTCTTTCTTTAACTAACTAAAAATATGATAAACATAAATGCGTTAACAAATTAAAGTAAAAAATGGTACTTGCAATGCAAATAAGATAAATACTGATTAATACCTGATCGTCAACTTCCTGATAAGGATCCACAAAAACATTGGCAGATTGAATAATGATATTCTCAATAGGGCGATCTTTGTTATCAACTTCAACTCGTTCAATAGCAGTTAACGTATCTAATCCGCCAACGAGCTTACCAAATATCGTATGTTTACCATCCAAATGTTTGCAAGATCGGTAAGTAATAAAACTGAAAATGTTTCAATAAATCAATAAAAAATATAATATGACAGATGGCTGAAGATAAACGAATAATGTATATACAATTGTGAGCCATTAGAATTGGGTCCAGAATTAGCCATCGATAGAATACCGCGTCCTGTATGATGTAAATTCGGTTTTATATCATCTTCAAATTTTTTTTTCCATATTGATTCTCCGCCAAGACCTGTTCCTGTAGGATCTCCACTTTGTACCTAATAATATATTTTCAAAACAACATTATTATTTTATTATTATAAATAATAAATTGTTGATATGTTTAATCTATAGTTACCATAAAATTTCGAATGGATCGATGGAATTTAAGCCCGTTGTAATATCCATTGTTACAATGTTTAATGAAATTTTCGCCAGTTTTAGGTACCAGATCACAATGAATCTCCAAATTAAGTGGTCCTAAATTGGTAAGCATTCGAACATAGCCTGTAATAAAAATTTCATGATCATAAACTGAAATACAAACTGTACTATAATTATAATAAAGCATTAAAACTACCTTTCTTTTTAATCCTTTCATATCGTACTTCATCTTCGTGAATAATTGCGGCTTCGTGTCTTGTTTCCGGCACCATTGCAGTTGAAGTAAAACTTGCAGCGACTGCTCCGGTGGAATAATGAGCAGCATTAAATTTGTCCGCAGAAACTTTTACTGTTGTTTGAACTTCAGGTGCTTTATAATCTCGTTTTAATTCATCGAGAATATCTTTGGTTTCGGCAGATATAGTTTTTAATCGGGCGTTGGGGTCCTTTTTTTCAGTGATTTCATCTATACATTAATAAGCATCATTTTAGATTCAGTTATATCATTATTCGTTTTAAATAAATAGTAATAAAAATGAATACCCTCAGTTTCCACTCTTAATTTCTTTTGGATGTGATGAAAATTAGACATATTGAATTTATCTAGATTACTTGGATCCTGTAAAGTGATAAGTTCACTTCTATCAAATGGCTCATCGTTAAGCAAATCTTTCCAATTTTTTCCTTTAATATTTAGTTGTTCAATTGCCTCATAAGAAAACACGTTCCCAGTTTTGCCAACGGCAACTATATGAGAGTTTTTTGTAAAACCTTTAAACAATACCGGACAATGGTATTCTCCTTTAGCATTTTTATGAAAATTTAACTTAAACAACGACTTTACATCCAATTTCTGAATAAAACCATTAAAAAATGTTAATAATAATTTTATCACATATATATTTATTATTGTATCAAAACACGAACCTGACCAGTGACTGGATTGATCTTAAATTTTTTTATAAAGTCCAATACAGGTTGCAATTCAAAAATATTTCCATTGATATCACAATATGGACTTATAAACGGCTGAAAACTTAAACAACAATGATCGTATGGGACTCTACGGAAAGAGACATCATCTCCAGATGGTAAACCAGGTCTTTTCCCTCCGTATAATGTTGACCATTCTGTATATGTAATATACCTGAAATTTTAAAACAAAATATGAACACTGCAATGATACATTCAATTAAAAAGCATCGCACGATGAGTCAGTTATGTGATAATAATAAAATTGGAAATTAAATTAATAAACAAAAAATCATTTTTACGTTATGGATCAGTATAATACTTGAAACATTTGAGAAAGTATACAAATAAATTCATTATCGAACGTTTAAGAACGATAATTGCTCTCGTATCAAATGATTTATAATGAATGAGTCACGATATGTCAATTGCATGAACGTTTATCTCAAATGACAAATTCCTCAGATTCTATGATTTATACAAAACGTGCAGTTTAGTGCATCAATTTATGAATACAATATCTCTAATTATATATATATCTGATGAATATTATTCAATTGGAGCAATGAATATGCGAGAACAATACATTTAACCTAAAATTAATTTCTAAAATCTAGTATATTCAACGTTAAAATTGATTCTAAGATTAAAGAATACAGCAATGATAATGAATACATACATTTTATCCTTTTGATGCTGTTTCTTCCCCATTTTGGATGATTTATGTTTATTTATTTACAAGACTCAATTTGACAGATATCGCGATATCGATGCGGATGTTGCCAATGTCGTAATCTCCAAACACCTAGAAATGTGTCCAATATTTTTTCATACATGTATAATAGATATAACCGAAATACAATGCAAACAATATAAATTTGAAACAAAAAATTAATCACGGTGCTATAGTTTTTGACAAACATGAGTTCTATTTGTATTTATTTAACTATCAAATATAATATGGCAGTATATGAGTCGTTGAAGTCATGGCCGAACAAATGTTTGTTTATTCCACCTCAAATATAGCCTAGTGTTGTCCCGAGTGTCAAGATATTCAATTTTCGCGCAATGTTTGTATTTTATTATCTATTCTATTATTAATCATAACATTTATTGTAACGAATATATTAAATAATTTAATCATTAAACATAACCATAATGTATTCATTCAACATGTATTTTCTTACACATTTGAAATGCCATTTTAGAGCGGTTTGATACCAAAATGAGGCGTTCTAGGCGACCTCAGCCCAAAGTCACTCAAGTTCATCAAGATTCCGATGAAGAGGATTTTGTTGATTCAGGATCAGAAGCATCTATACCAGATGAAGATACTGATGATTCTGACGTCAGTTCCGCTGAAGAATTTACAAAAGTATTTCCATCTAAACCCACAAAAAAAAGGAAAGTAACGCAATCACACAAAAAGGATAAACCGATCGCGTTGAAAAAAAATATATTCCACAGGATTCATATACCCGTTACGATCCCGGACACAATTCCGGAGATAAAATTCAATATTAAAGATTTAACAGAAGATCAAAAGAAATTACCTGAGTTTTTAAATCTATCAGAGAGCGGTATGTTTATATTTAATTTTAAAATGAAAAAA
The DNA here is from genome assembly GCA_022495035.1 of Philopotamus ludificatus. NCBI lineage: Eukaryota > Metazoa > Arthropoda > Insecta > Trichoptera > Philopotamidae > Philopotamus > Philopotamus ludificatus. Next base: position 45,122 of record JAGXCT010036520.1, on the reverse strand, counting down.
AAATTGTGTATTAGAACGATCTAAACCGCCACTTTATATATTTATCGTTTTTAATATGAAATTGTTATCTTTTTGATTTTAGATTCCGACGATGATGGTGAAAATGATTCTAAAATGGAAATTAAGCATGATGTTAGTACTTCTAGCCAAGACTTGTCAGCTATTAAATCTGAAACTATTATTCCAATACCAGAGATAGATCGTAAGAATATTGAGAAATTAAAAAATGAAAATGAAAGTATAGGACGGTTAAGTGGATCAGACACTGATTCTGAAATGGAAGACGTTTTACCAAATCAGACGGTTAGTTTATAGTGACATTAATTTATAGATAAATGTCCTAGTGTTTTTCATTATTTAAATAATTATTTCAAAAATATAAATAAACCGTATCCTTTAAATATTCGTGTTTTTATATTTAGACAATAAATGAAGATAACTCTGATTTGCCCACTCCGGATATATATAAAAAAATGGATTTTCAACATTTACAAGAAAATTCTAAAAAACTTGATGAAGCTAAACAAACCCTAGAAATGTACAACAAGCGACATTCTGCATCTAACGAGAATACAATTGACGTTAAAGCTTTGTTGGCCATGGGGGAAGAAGTTGAAGCTGAAGATGTTGATATGTTAAATGAAAAAGATCCAAATATGAGCGATTCAGATATTGAAGATTTAGAAGAAGTTCAAGGTATTGTATTTTTTTATTTTAAGTTATAACATTTTTAAAAAGCTATTCTCATTTCCTAAAATTTTACAAATATTTCCTGAGTTAACGATATCCTTTGCTCTTTTTTATTTATATTATTTTCTCATGATTCATTATTATAATTGCAGGTGAATCCAAAAGTCAAGTAGCTGCCCCAAAAGGTGCTATACAAGTTACCTTAGACCTTCCAGCGGGTAATTCTAAACAAAAGAAAAAGTTAGATTTATTAATGATGATGAAGCGTCGCATTAACAGAGTCAAAAAAGAAGTTCAAGTAGACATGCATAAGGTACACGTACTTTCTTGGATCGGTCATGGGAATTTTATTAACAAAACGATAAATGATGAATTAATCATGGCCAGAGCACTATCTCTTATACCTTCTGAACATTGTTATCCCGATAATAGGGTAAATATAAAATATTTAGAACAAATCGTAAAATGGTATTCCGAAACAATTGATTTAAACGAAGACAAAAACGATCTAAAATACAAGTCTAATAAGTTACCTCTAAAAACGTATTTACTCAATCAAATTACTAAAAAAGCTGTTAGTAGTAAAAAAAATAAAGTATTAATATTTATAGCTATGCTGAGAGCATTGGGTATTGCTTGTAGACTTGTACTATCTTTTCAACTTGTGCCAATGCATCCTCCTAGCACAGAACTTCTATCCTTATCAACTAAAGATAAAAAAGAAGAAGAAAATACATCAAAACATTCAAAGGCGTCAACGAGTAAAGGGAAAACTCAAAATAAATCTAATAAACGAGCGAATCCTAAACATTCCGATAAAATCGCCCAACTCGACGGGGCAGATGATGATTCAGTGGGTAAAACTCAAAGAAAGAGTACTCGAAAAATTTCAAACATCAAAAATAAAGATAGCAGTGCATCTACAAATTCAGAAGAAAGCAAAATAAAAGATAAATCATCAACGTCTACTCTATCATATTGGGATACAATTACTCAAGGCGTCATTGATCCAGTAACAGAAGAAAGAGTGAGTCACAAAGATTTAATCAAACCCAGACCAACTCGAAAGAAAACAAATGATTTAAAATCTGCTGAAAAAACTACCAAATCAGTTTCATTAGATAATAACAAGAAAGATAAAAATAAATCATTGGTTACAAAATCAATTAATAAAAAAGATGAAAATAAATCAAAAATCGTGACCAAAAAAGAATCTGTTGCCGAAAAGGATGAAAACAATGAAGAATTTAGTAAAAAATCGACTCGTATTAGTAGAACATCGAAATCAGAAGTAAATAGCGCAACTTCTAAATCGAAAAAGAGCATAAATAAACAAGATAATTCAAAAATTAATGCCATTTCCCCCAAGAAACTTAGAAGTAGTAGTAGCAAAAATCCTGAATCAAGTAAATATTTTGAAAACAATGAAACATCCATAAAGAAAACATCTGTAAAACAAACAAAAAGTGTCCCGGCCTCTCCAAATACTAGTAAAACTGGAAAAGACTCAGATAATGCAAGAGTTGTCCGCGAAAGAAAACAAAACCCTATTATTAAGAGTAAGTGAATATTTAATTATACTTTTGTACGAGTATTTTATTTTTAACATCATACTTTTTAGATAAGTTAGTACTTCCCGATGTCAATTCGTTGCATAAAAAACGACGGGCATCAAATGACAGCGATGCAGATTTTAAACCTAATAAAAGAAAATCTAGCGTAAAAAAAAATGAGATTGATAGACGAGTGTTATCAACTGACGATGAAGGTGTTAACGACAAAAAGAAACGCGGAGTTAATATTTGGTGTGAAGTCTATGTCGAAGAGGAAGAACAATGGATATCGGCGGATGTGTTAAAAGGAGAAGTTCACTGTGCTCATCAATTATACGTAAGTAGAATATTATTTATAATATTAACGCATTGTTACTTAAACATTACTGTTATTATAGACACGATCAAATCATCCGGTCTCTTATGTAGTTACATGGGACACATTGGGTCATATCAAAGATGTAACACGACGATACGTTCCTCATTGGAATACAGTTACACGGCGACTTCGAGTCGATCCCGAATGGTACTCAACGGCAATCAAACCTTGGAAGGCTCTAGAAAACTTAAGAGATCGTAGAGAAGATCAAGAATTAGATAGATTGCAATTGGACGCTCCAATGCCACAAACAATATTTGAGTGAGTGTTTTAAATATCGATTCATATCAAATACGAATTTCATTCAAATAATATTCTTTGTTTTAAACAGATTTAAAAATCATCCTTTATACGCATTGAAAAGGCATATGTTAAAGTTTGAAGTTTTATATCCGCCCGATTCTATGATTTTGGGATTTGTTAAAAATGAACCTGTATATGCCAGAGAATGCATTCATATATGTCGGTCTCGAGAAACATGGGTGAAAGAAGCAAAAGTCGTTAAACCCGGCGAACAGCCTTATAAAATTGTTAAAGCTAGACCTAAGTATGATAAGGTATTGCACATTTTTTTACATTCACACTTAAACATTAGATGTTCGTAAGTGATTTAATTTTATTTTTCTTAGTCATCAGGTCAAATGATCTGTGATTTACCTCTTGAAGTTTTTGGACCGTGGCAGGTAGATGATTATGTTCCACCGGTAGCCGAAGGAGGCATGGTCCCACGTAATCCTTACGGAAATGTTGAACTTTTTAAACCGACTATGTTACCGGGAGGAACTGTGCATCTAGTTTGTAAGTAAACGATAATTATATATATTAGATTATCCGGAATGTCATGACGTATTTGTGATGGACCCTCAGTCGTGTAATGTTCGTCAACTTCTCATAACGTTTCTTGTGTTTTACTCGTCACAGACATTCTCAAAAACGCATTTTATCACTTAAAATCTTTTTTTTACACCCATTTGCAAATAGAGGTATTATTTCGCTTTTCTATGCTTTACCATTTCTTGAAGTAAGAAAATGCATTTGTTGCAACTAACAATATTTGTGATGTTTGGAGTTTCGGTCGTATCAGAAATGATTTCCAAAATTTCGATCAGGAAATTTTGACCTTGAAAACATCCCTAAAAGTGGAAGAATGAAAATGTGGATGAAGCCATTTTGAAGTTGTAACAAATCCAACTGCAATTGTTCAAGCAATTGGTGACAATCTTGATACCTCAAGACCAAGCATGCATGAACCATCATCATCATAGGCGTAACAGCCCTATTGTAGAGCCCTGGCCTTATCCATCACCCTTCTTCATTTTATCCTGACTGCCGCCATGTCACTCCATCTTTCGGTAAGTTTCGATGATGCAGTGTCCTTCTGTACACAGTCCAACCCCCTCAGTCTTGGTCTACTTTTCCTCCGGAGACAGGAAGGCTTGTTAACCATAAGCCTTTTCGGTGACTGACTGTGACCAGTGACCAGTATATCCGTGTACATTTGGTACAGCTTCTTCTCGAATACGGCTTCAAAGATTTGTCTCCTTTTCTCCAAAATATCAAATACCCTAGTTGGCGCTCTTCTTGTTTTGTCAAAGCCCAACACTCATACGTTAAATCAGACTTGATGATGGTCATGTAGAGCTTGACTTTAGTCTTCCTTTAAAGGAATCTCGAACGTAGATGCTGTAGCACCGGTTTGCCAGCATAGTTCCTGTTCATACTTCCAAATTGGTTTCATTATTTTCTGTAGTAAGTGAGCCGAGATATGTGAATTCCTGGACGGCCTCGAAGCTGTACTCTTCGACTCTCGGGGGGGGGGGGTTCTAGGATTCGTCCTAAGGGCTAGAGAGCCATCCGAAATTTAGCCACAATGTTTATGTCGTCCACATAGGCAAGAGGCTGCACCGATTTATTAAGAATGGTGTGCATGAACATGTGAAGAAAATTGGCAAGGTGTGGAGAAAAGGAAAATTAATTGAGCGGAGAAAAAATTTAATTGTTAAGATGGAAAGCAATTCGACAACCTCCATATGCTCCTGATCTTGTGCCCTCAGATAATGACCTTTTCAGGTCATTATCTGAGGGCTCATTATTAGATGGAAAAAATTTCAGAAATGCCGAGAACGTGAAAATGTGACTTACCGATTATTTCAATTAAAACCACAATTTTTCAAAACGGGGATCAAAAATTTAACAGAAATGTGGAGAGATGTTTTAAATAATAGTGGAAATTATATTTTACATTAATAATTAATAAATAAAGTTTTTGTCGAAAATTACATTCTTAAAAATGCGTCATTACTCTCCGGATTACCAAATATAATTTATTAAATATTTATTTCTTTTTTTAATTATTTTGTTATTTAAAAACAGTACCAGGATTGAATAAGGTTGCTCGTAAATTGAAGATTGATTGTGCACCCGCTATGGTTGGATTCGATTATCACTCTGGTGGATCGCATCCATTATACGACGGATTTGTTGTTTGTGAAGAATTTAAAGATCAACTGGTAGCAGCATGGGAAGAGGTAATTTTTTAATTGATTATGATTTGTCGAAACTGTGTATCATATTCATAAATATTTTACAGGAACAAATTGAGGCAGAAAAAAGAGCGAGGGAAAAAATTGAGAAACGAGTGTACGGAAACTGGAGAAAGCTGATCCGGGGACTTTTCATACGCAGGAAATTGCAAAATAAATACGATTTTCAAACACTTATTCATGAAGGCGAACCGTCTAATTCTGCGTCAAATAAACGCTCAAAATATTTTGACCAACCCAACAAAAAACATAAAGCTTCCGATAAAGATTCAGGTTCAGATTAATATTCGTTCATCAAATAAAACCTCAGGTTTCAGGTTTTCAATCATTGTTTTTTATTTACATGTGTTTTTCATTTAAAAATATTTGTTGAATTTGTTACTTCTTTGATTACATGTGTAATATCTTATTAAATCCTGTTTATTACCTCATACATAATAGTATTATGATATCGTTTATATTAAATTTTCTCTTTCGTAAGTAATAAATATGTTAATAAGTATTCCGTATTAGTACAATTTTCATAAAAATAATAAAACATGAAAATTGCTGATGAAAAATGTTTTTGTTTTATAAATGTAATTTATGAGTCGGCAAAATGCTTTGTTATAAATTGCAATTTTAAATGTTTGGCCCTCAGACTGAATCAATAACTTTCTTCTAACACTGTAATAGATTTCTTATTACTATTTTTTATTATTGTTAAAATGGCCTTCTAACCCGAAGAGGATGTTTGCCACCTGGAGAACACTACGCGATCTGTGCTGGTCTTGCACTTCTTCTATCCACTTCCCAAACCCCGGCAGAGACGCAACCAACTCAAACCTTAAGCCAAGATTGTGATGGTTAGCCTCCAGGTTAACTAGGCTCTTCGATACAGGTCAGGTCGTCATAGGCCGTAAGTTTGGGAGCTGAGCTGGCAACGCATAGATTGTAACAATAATAATCGGACGTGGGTAGGGCCGATCTGTATTTAATTTGCCGTCTGATTGGATGCTATCGGTACCTCCGGTAGCACATCCGTCACCGAATCAGCACGGAAAACGGCCTGAGCTCCTGAATCTACGGAATCATGAATCATGATACCGACACACGACAACACTCAAGTACTCTCCTTCTCTCAAGTTATTCCTAAAAAAAATCAGCCGGATTATTGGAGAAAATCTCTTACTGGTTCGTTTTAAGTGCCTATTGGAATTGTATTCTTTTCCATCAATGGAATTTTGCAAGCTTGGGAATAAATGATAATATGTAGGATTGGGAATGATAAGGAAGGTCGGGAGAATACGGACAATGCTAAAGACATTTCCAACTAATCTCCTCGATATACTCGTATATGATTCTTGCGCTTTATGGACACCACAGTGCCTAGCCATCTTTCAACCTAAATTCACCTTTTCATTGGAACATGCTCTAGCAAGTCCTGTCTGATAAATATATATTAAACTACCTTGTATTTTCTTCATAAATTCGGCAATTTTTGCAAGCTGGATCAATCCTGGGCCTCCCAATTCAGTCTAATTCTGGATCTTGTGGAATTATGACAGCTTCTTTCTCCCTAACCACCATTTACTTAAATTTTTCCCTCCACAAAGGTCTGCGGAAGGTGATACGATAATTAGTATCAGTCATAAAATTATGTTGCTTAGTCGGATTAAATCTGTGGGCCGTAGTTTGCCGACTCGTGATGTGTATAAATTCAATTTGGTTTTTTTTAAATTCAATTTGGTCGGAACCATTTTTTTCTTTTTACATAGGTAAATATGTACATAGGTACATTTTACGTTGTAATATTTGATTAAAGATTTTTCTTATAGAATCTCAGTAATTTATAAAGTAAAATGTTTTGAATCTAATTGAATGTACAAAATTATTTTTTATTAAATATATAACCGGTATTATATTTTTATTTACGTTGTTTGAATTTTTCTCAAAATATATTTGAATCGTATTTATTTTTTTTAAAGGGATGAGGTATTTTATTTTGAAAAATTGTTGAAATGAAAGATGCACACTTTAATTATTATATTTTATTTAACTAAAATTAAGCTGAACTAAAAGCATCGAGATAAATTAAGTAATATATAATACATAATTAAAATTATAGCTTGCAAGCATTTCATAATTTTGTTTCATAAAGTTTATATAAGTCGTAATATTTAAAATAGATGGTCAAATAGAAAAATAAAGTATTAAACCTATATTTAGTTCTTCAGGTTTTGATGACCTGGTCGATCGAAGATTAGCTAATCGTCACATGAGTTTAATAATGATGATATGATTGGAATAGTAGTACACAGGCCTTTATTAAATTTATTTACATATCTCCCCTCTTACAATTTTCATTTAAAATAACTCATTCACATCATCCCAATCAGCCTATCCTATTCACTATAAAATAATTTAAAATTCAAAATATATTTTTTTATGAATTCAATAATTAGCGAATAAATTGAAGCTATTTGCGACTATGTGAATTTCACATGTCGCATACGTAATTTATCTAAATTTAATCATTTAAAATTCCGAATGAAAATATCTCATTGGTATTTGTTATTTAGCGTGCGTGAAATTAATATTTAGTAGGCATTTTCTTACATAAGTAATTTTATAGATTCATGAATATACAAAAGAAAAGCCTTATCACAAACTAAATCTCTTAAATTATCTTTAGTCAATTTGTACTGGAATCTTCTAAAAGATGATTTTAGAGATAGTTCATAGAAAAGCTTTAAGCTCACACTATAGTTCATCCAAACATCTCACAAAGTCGGTAGATATATTTTATTTAATGATTTTTAATCATTGAGTTATTTAAGCCATTGTAAGAGTACCAGCTCCCATACCAAAGCCAACTCCTTTGGGACCGAAATTTCTTCCGTAGCAACCTCTGCAGTAAATGTTTCCATTGGGAGCATCGCAAAGACTTGTAGAATCCTAAAATGAAAATCATATTTTAATAATAAATAAAGATTTTAGATTATTTTCGTATTAAAAATATATTAATATACTTGGTCGCAATCGACGACGTTAGGACCAAATACTAGCGCTGTCAAATAGACGTTGACATGGAGCGGTACGTGTACTTCCTGTTCACTGTACTCTTTATAACAACTCCAACAGTCCTAAGCGAATTTACATCCGAGGATTGTTCAACATTAGGATTTAACAAGGCTAGCCTACTATGTTCTTCTTGTGATCAACTAAAAGATTTTGGCTTGGAGAGCCTTCACGACCATTGCAGAGAATGTTGTCAAAAAGAGGAATCAACAGAAGGAGGCAAATTCGCCAAGGCAGTGCTTGAAGTGTGCACTTGTAAATTCGCAGCATATCCGCAAATTCAGGCGTTTATCAAGAGCGATCGCCCAGCAAAGTTTTCTAACCTTCAAATAAGATATGGCCCCGGTCTCGATCCTGCAATTAAATTGCAAGACAAAGACGGCAGTGTCAAGCAAATTGTTGCCATCGAGAAGTGGAATACTGATTCAATTGTCGAGTTTTTGAATACGCACTTGATGAACGACGAAGACGAGGAAAACAAAGACTATTTGAAAACTAATCGTATATAAACATTTGAATATTTAATAATTTAATAATTTCATGTGATAAAATAAAATATTTCCATATTTTTAACAATATTATTCATCAGCGTTTTATTTATACCGTTTTCTAACAATTTGAATTCTCTAAAAAAATAATAATATGTACAAAAATCTTACCAGAGATTTATGGCAATCTGTACATGAGAAGCAACGTCTGTGCCAAATTTGGTTCTTAGAAATCATTTGCTCCGCAGCGTATACGGGGAATCCACATCGTGGACATCCAGTACCGGCTGCAGCTTTAGTTCCTGTGAATGGAGTTCCTTCGGACCTGAAAATAATACGATTTGAGTTATTTTATTATATAATTAAATCTAATATTGTTGTATGATAAAAAAAATAGTTACATATGAGTTGAAGGTTCAGAATCGGCACAGACGAGAGTGGGGGCATGGCCATATCCGAATCCTTTAGGTCCGAAAAGCTTTCCGTAACATGCACGGCAATGAATTTCCTTATCAGGTCCATCACATGCACACATGGAGTCCAAAGGACGATGACATTCGGCACAATTGAAGCATTTTTTGTGCCACATCTGTAAAACAAATTTTACATTTAACGAACGATCGATATCGTACTACAATACAATTAAAAATGATTGAACTTACGGTTCCCTTGGCAAGCTGTTGTTCAGCTGCGAATACCATTCCTCCGCAACGTGGACATCCTTGACCTTTAGGTGCTTTAATCGAAGTTGTATCCGGGTTGTAGAAAGGTCTGCCACTCGAAATTTCTTCTTCACTATTGCCAAAAAAATAATAAAAATTAACATTTTCGTGATCGTGATCAAAGTATTCCGAGTTATGACGTAGATACTTACGTTAAACCATCAGTTTGAAGGAAGCCGGAGCCACAAGCAAAGCCGTAGCCGTGTGGGCCCCACTTTTTACCATAGCATGTTTTACAGTAAACTTCGCTATCGGGTCCATCGCAGGCAATGATGGAATCAAGAGTCTTGGTGCAATCGCGACACTTGAAACATTTTCTATGCCATTCACGTGCCTTAGCCAAGACCAATTCAGCGGCAAATACAACTCCTCCACACCTCGGGCATCCTTGGCCCGGTGGAGCTTTGATGCTAGCAGTATCAATCAACGTTGTCTTTGGTGCTTGATCACTAAACAATTTAACCCTCATTGTAATATTCGTATTTATTTAATAATAATACCGAACACATTAAAAAAAAAAGTATTATAGCATTGCGGAAAATGTTAGTTATTTACAAGAATATAGTGGTTTGGGCTTTGGGTTTTTATCAAACTTATTTATTAGTATAATAAGACATATCTTTCTATTCAAATATATAAAGGTTAAGAGCAGGATGATGGAGCTATATTTTGATATATTTGATAGCTACACGTTTCAGAGATAATACTGATTCATTGTATGTTGAACCAACGAAGAGAGTGTACACGTAATATATTTGTACAGGGATATTGGTTTAAATCAAGTAAATTCCATCTCATGCTTTAATATTTTTAAAATATTTTGGTTCAGATTATATTGAAATAATACTATAATTGTTGCAAATGATGAATGAATATATTTCTCACTCGGAAATAAGTTAAAATAGAAAAGATGGCATTCACTTTTATGTAAAAACATTTACAGATGTAACGACAAGACATTTTAAACACACGTTGTTCGAATGAAACAAATCGTTTTACAACTATACAGAGGAATACATGTATCAGTGTTTGTGCAGTACCTCTGCCACTCTACATCTCTTATATCGCACATGAGACCGAGGGAAGACATCCCAGAGTGGCCAATGCCACGAGGCCCAAACCGCTGCGCATAGCATCCTGTGATTTGAAGCAAAAAGCATATATGTACAAAAGCATAGTTAAGAGATTACATGCTCACACGCTTCCAACCATACCATATTAAATTAAATGAGATAAACAATGTTCGTAATAATATGGCATAGATGAAGAGTGCGGGCAAAAATAGATTACTCACGCGACACCAAAACAGTCGCTTTGCAGTGCACCACCGCCTTGTCCGTAACCATACCCTTTGGGTCCAAACTTCTTCCCGTAACATACTATTGGGGAAGAACAAAACAATCAAGCCACAAATCACTCCAATCAAATGGTAACGAATGAAAAATGGTAAGTTATTTATACCGAGGACAGGTAAAATTGAATTATGCATTGTTTTCAATGTTTAAAAATAAACTCAATGTATACACGACAGTATTGCATATATTTTTCTATACATTTTTCAATTACGTTAATTTATATGTAAAATCAATTGTTGTAAATACTGTCGAGTTCACGATAGAACTGGGAGTTGTAAAATATTTATATGATAATCACACAATATCGTAACCTACCTTTGCAGTAGATGTTCTTGTCGGGTCCTTCGCAACAGTTTACTGAATCTAGTCCTTTAGCACATTCACCACATTTGAAACACTCCTTATGCCATCCCTTTAAAAAGTAAATTCAGTTTCATCTGAATTCTCAAATATTTCAACATAATAAAAACAAAAATCACCAATATAATCCCATTGGACGTACAAATGGATATACATAAAATGACATGCAAAACAAAATAATCCGTGCTTAGGTGACCGGTCAACGATTCCAAGTACAAATAATGACGGGGTTCATGTGGATGCTTTCGATGTGAACATCATCATTCCGGATACATGCCGTTTTTTTTAAAATTACTTATTTAACATTCATCGTGGGGACATTAACACATTTCCAAAGAGTAAACCCATCCTTAATATACCTCTGCAATATATATCTAAGTCGGGACCGTCGCAATGCATTGTCGAGTCTAGAGTTCTGTTGCAACTCAAACATTTGAAGCATCGCCTATGATAACCCTGTATTTTTAAAACTTGAGTGAGTACTACGCCCTCATTTAGTATGCAATATATATTATTTTTTTAAATATTTATCTAATCTATATTACTAAGATGTTTACATTATACGGTACATTATTGATAGCTAATTTATCCATGTCATAACATATATATCTTTTAAAACTAATTAATAATCGTTATTAATCAGATTTAACTTTAAACTACGGCAATCTGGATCAGTGACATATATTAAAATACATAAATAGTTCAATGGACAACATACACAACAACAATTATATGGTTGGAGAAATAATCTTGAAGAAATAAGATTAAAAGGTGTCAATCTATTCATGGGCGTGACGTCCATATGGCCTGATTGTGCGGCGCACACAGGCGCCGGAAGATTAGGTACGCCGAGAGAGGCGCCTTGAGGTGAAAAATTTATAAATATTAAATATTATTTTTTAAAATCTAATAAAATACGATTAAAATTTATTAATTCTTTTTCATAAGTTGCTTTTTTTTATTTTAGAGGGAGATGTATAATTAAATGTCTGCACACAGATGCCGAACACTGTCGGCGCGCCACTAATTAGGAGCCTGTGTATACAATATTACTCTAAGGAAAAAAAATAATCCCAAAAAATGTGGATTCTCATGAAAAATATGCCAAAAATATACTTCGTAACATTCGCAACTGGACCGATTAGAAAGGTTCAGAATTTCTTCAACTTGCGAAAAATAGAGAAAAACACGGGCGGACTAAAAGAATTCAGTAGATCGCTTAGGTCAAAGTCGCATGAAAAAAATGAAAGTTTTTTCATCTTCATATTGAATAACATTAAGTCAAAATGGGTGCCATAAGTGACTTTAAGAAGGTTGAACAAAAAAATAAAGCCTAAAATCTATTTCAAATGTAATCTTCTTTAAATGAGTTATCTTGAAGAGTGAAATCCGTGTTTCAATTTGGTTCTATGCCAAGTCATTGATCAAAAATTCGAAGTTTACTTCAATGCTTCATTTATTATCTGCTTTAATTCGTAGATAAATGAATTAAAATTGAGTGTATAAAATCTCTCTTTTGGTCTGGGTTCATGAAATGAAACAGATTTTTCGATTATTTCGAATTAACTGAGATTTTTTAGAGGGAATCTTGATACAGTGTATGTTGCCGCTAAGGAAGATTATCCAAATATATATTATGTATAGAATATTCTGAAAAATAGACTTACTCGTCCTCTGGCCAACATCTGCTCAGCGGCATAGACAAAGCCCCCACAGCGCGGACATCCCTGTCCCTCTGGAGCCTGCGCGATGGAACGTGGCTCGAGACAAGCTCCATTGGTGCGCCTGAAATAAAACATTCTGTAGCAACTGTAGCAGCCAAGCGACTCTGTTCACGCTCTACGAAGCATCGGTTACAGCACTACTTCGTTAATGCGATGCCACCACCTTCGTGAGTCAACCCTCGCAGCTTTAAGATGTGTTAAATAAGCGACTCTTAAAATACAATATAATGATATCGACTGAGTGTGTGATGTTTATATTAATAACAGTCGGCTGCGATGCGGCGATACCGTTGTTTATTAGATTTTTTATTGTGTTACGGTCATAATACTGTGATAAACAATTAATGTGATGGTGCGAGTAATGGGAGAAGGTAAGAAGGTAAGCTCCCGTCCCGTGACCGCCGCTTCGCCGCCGCCCCGAGGACACTTTCCTTATCCCATCACCTGACACGACCGGGTTAGTACGAACGTGGACTAGATCCTGCGGGTCAGTAAGCTATTACAATTATTTGTAGGCATGCTGTGAGATGCAGAGCTGGATGAAACTGTGAGGATAGTGACAAAACATTTATAATCGGAAGCCTGAAGCCATGCCAGCCACTGTAAAAGTGTGCTCACCGTGTCCGCTCTGGTGTTGTTGCTGAAGTCATCCAAGTCGGGGTAGGAACGGGGATGCGGATGAGGGGTGCCGCGGCCGCGGACGGGGTCCCGTCTCGCGACCGCGCGATAATTTCTATATTATTTTTTTAGAAAATCATCCAGATGTAGTAGCAGAACAAACTATATGTATTTTTGTTTGTTTATTTATATAATTATAAAGGTTTACATTACGGTAACAAATAATTTAATGTGTATGGTGTGAACTGAAAAATGTTATCATAGTGTAATTTGTGTATATCAAAAGGAAGTAGAAAGGTACCAATGATTATAAAAAAATATTCAAAAATTTGTGTAAAAACTAACTAAAAATAATAGCGTCCTAGTTGTCCGGGACGCTTTCGGTGCACACGATGCGATTGCACCGGGGAAACGGAATGGCGCAATGCCGTCGGGATGTCGGGGGCGGAGGCGCCGGCTGCGGGCTGCTGGGGGCCGCCGTCCTTGCCACTTACTCTTGCCTGTTGCGAACAAACAACTATGTCATGCTGCGTCAAGACTCCACTCCTCATGGCATCTAGTATTTACATTTCTCTTACGACAGCGGTTAATCAAACGGGTTAATGCTAAGGTAGTGATAAGTGACTCTAGCGCTTTACAAAATCGATGAAACTTAAAACCGATGGGTGAATGGAACTAAGCAGCAAATAATTGCGAAAACAATATACATATAGTAAATGTATTGATCAGGATTCAACCGAGATAAGGAAAGTATCGAATGCATATCTATATATTGTATTGCGAGCGTGTGCACCTGACGTCCCGGCGAAGTTCGCAATCGGTCGTCGCAGTTCGTCCCGGAGGACAGGTGCACGCACCTCCCCGAATATATTATGTAACGTCACACGGTAACACACGTTGGATACTTACGCTCCTTCTCCTTCGAGATGAGCACCGGTGTCCATGGACAGGCATCCGGCACCGCCGCCGAAGCCGTAGCCCTTGGGTCCGTACTTGCGCGCATGGCAGACTTTGCAGAAGAGCTCGCCTTCGTGCTCGGAGCAGTTGGTAGAGTCGAGCAATTTGCTGCACATGTCTGCGCAAAACAACACGAATAAATATCTCGATGCCACATATCAATCATTAATCAAACAAAGAATGGATACTTACTGCACTTGAAGCACATTTTGTGCCATTTAAGTCCGCCGGCCACGCGCTCTTCGGCGGCATACACGGACTTTCCGCACTTGGGGCACTTGGGGTTTTCTATCGGTTTGAAAGGCATATTGGCGTTTTATTTAATGATCTGCAATCAAAACGACGAAAAACATGGTTAATAATCGAGCTGTTACGGCCGAATAAAAAGTTAAGTTTGATGCCAAACGAAAAAAAAAACCGGCATAAACGACTCTTCGACGTAAACAGTGTGACGTTTATTTTGCGGACGTCACGGGAGCGATTGAAACAAAAGCCGGTATGTAAACATCGTTGCATTGAAATTTAATATTTTATGATGTATTTATAAGTATTGCGATAGTTATTTGAGGCCTCGCCGTATTTGGGCCGCCTCTAGAGTTACGCGCCCACGCACTGACGCCGCTGCAAATGGACGCCGGCATCCGTTGCCGCCGTGTCGAATTTTCCGATTAATAACGAAAATATGAAAAATGCGTTAAAAATAAACGCGTCCCGCACCATATGAACGTGTATTAATTTTTTTATTCCGATTACGCGCCGCATCTATTTATAACCACAAATTTTTTGACAGGTGTTAATATTCATTTGTTTTTTTTTGGTCTTAAGCGATTTTTTTTTGGTCTCGAATAAAAATTTTACGATCACGTTTAAAATTGTTGTCTATGGATTGGATTCGAATCGGCATTATGCAATGTGCGTTACTAAGAATATATGCGTGTCCTATTTCTTGCACGACGATGCGTTATGAGCGAAATTGAACTAGTGATTGGTCACAAATTGTCAGTTTATAACATCACATACGTCGTATCACTGTATGATTCGGTAAATATCGAACAAGGGAGTCACTCGAGAGAGTCCCGTGGGGTATTGCAACTGATTGGAAACTATTCAGTCACAGTCAACTTCACGGACCTGGAGCTAGTCGGCGGTGAGCAGGTCGAGTGGCGGCGGGCGGCGGGCGCGGTCGCTAGTCATGGTGGCCGGTGCACACGGCCCGCATCCCCGCTTGCCCCTCTTCTGACATTCACCTTCGCCTCCACATCTACTACCCCCTTGCCGTTACTATTTTTCTAGTAATGACACATGCAAGGGTCACGCCGGCGTCTCGATTTTGGACCATATCTAGATTACCGCGAAAATTTGTCGCACGTCCCGTCTCCGATGCATTGGTCGCACGCCAGCATGCAAATATCGAACCACCGATATGTATTAATGTCAACAAAGACATTGTTTATCGAGCTCGGCGTAGAATGTTCCGGAAAATTCTGGTGAATCTCAACGCCGGTTAATAATACATTGAAGAATTGCCGCGCATCGCCTAATCGTTTGACTCAAAAAAACCATTCAAACACACAGAAATTGGCATAAACGTTGCTTAAAAAGTACTAAAAATATCGAAACAATATCTATATACACTCAACTCTTTTTTGGACCGTATTTGAAATAACACGGTCCACTAAAAAGAACAAATACTTTATTTTTAGATTTTCATTCATTTTAATTCCGCGCATTGTTACGTCTCTGTGTTCATTTGAACAAAAGGACATAACTTTATGTCATCATTTGCGTAAAAAAGTAAACAAAATGGTGGAATTTATCAACTAACGGTTGGTTCAATTTCCGAGAGTAAGAAATACCATTTTCTCACATATGATCCTAACCTTGGACGAGCTTTAAAATTCCGATGTATGGCTGTATATCAAGAAATGTATAAACAGCTTGTGAAATAAAAAAACACAGAAGTGAAAACAAATTTTCTAGTAATAATGAATTCTATACAGGACAGTAATCACAATAGAAAGCTTCATTAGATTCGGCGTTAATATTATTTTTTTCTTAATTAAAATACATTTGTATGACAAATATTAATGATTTGTATGAATTATTAACTTTTTACGCAATTATCTATACCGCAATGTTGTTCTTTTTTAAAATAGCATGTTTTTTTTTAAATTAAAGGAACCAATCAATACATGGTAATTGTTGGAACGTATTTACCGCGTAAAATTGCACATAAAATAAAATATGAATATTATTTTTTCCCAACAAATCTTTATTTATTCATCAATACACATTAACTTTCCAATATTCGTCAATTATAATTTTCCAGTATTCTTCAATAAACATCGTTCTTTTATTTATTTTCATTTTCGGAAATAACAAGGATCGTATCTGGTGAATACGAATGTTAAGGCATCGTTACGGTTTGTTTTGGCCAAACATTTACGAATAAACAGTGTAGTTTAAGTCAGGGATCCCCAAAGTTTGAGCCGCGGCTCCCCAGGGAGCCGCGGTGTCGGCATAAGGGCGCCGCGACATATTAAATTAAACAATTCGCAAAATTTCGAAATTTTAGCGCCATCTTTTTGCGCTCGCTTTCCTCAAGAAGGTAAAAAAAATTGAAAAAAATCTGATGTATTAAGAGAGTGACGTGACGGCTCCCCTTTCGTGTCCATACCGCGGGGACCCGAGCCGTCTTGGGTATGCGGTTTTTTGTAAAGATTTTCCCTCTCTTAGCCATTGCTGGCATTGGACGTACATCTTCTACCATATTGGTATCGGATTTTACCCTCTCGACTGTGTCCAGGCAAGTAGGAGGGGGTTTATCTCGGTATTCGTTTGTTCTCTTCTCTAAGACGTTATCTGCTTATAACGAGTCACGAGTGACAAGTAGCGAGCGACCACACACAACCTATATAGATATACACAGGCATACATATGCACATCTGCCCAAATATATAATCAAAGGTGACTGATATCTTGTTATATTTTTTTACATGTAATCGTTATAATTACTCCTGTATATATATGCTGTGACTGTCTTATTTTAATTACCCAGCTCTCGATGGTTAATCACAAATCCACAATTCCACTAGAAATTACGGGTGTTTATCTTTATAGATCCATCATTTTGACTCGTTGCAATATTCATGTGTTACTTACATTTTCAACTTATCCACCTTTTTAAAATATGATTGATTTTCTGGCTTTCATTGTGCTTATAATTGTTGTAGTTTCCTCCGCCTTTAGCTTCTCCATCCGAAGGAGTTCCTCGTTCGTTGCCTTGAAAACCATAAATATGGTTTTCATGGGGTATATAGTGAAGTATAGTGGCTAAAAAATCGATGTCAGAGCTATCAACAATTTGGAAAAACAGGGATATATCCAAAATGACAATAAAAACGTTTAGTGCAGATTCTGGTATTCTTAATTTTTAATTACTGCGTAGAAACTAGGGCCATAAAGGAAAAAATGAAAAAGAAAATTGATACCTTTGAAATGTGGTGCTGGCGACGTCTGCTGAGAATACCATGGACCGCTAAACGCAAAAACATGTCCTAAAAGAAATGGGGAACCACAAAAAAGACAGATTTTTGACCATATGTCTCAGAACGATTCTTCGATACTTCGGGCATCTCGCCAGAAGAAACGATAGGCTGGAGAAGTTCGTCGCGCTTGGAAATGTACCAGGACCCAGGGGAAGGGGCAGGGCGCTCACCCGCTGGAGTGACCAAATGAATACCGTCACAGGCTCCACCGTAGTAGCTGCGATGCGGGATGCAGAATGCAGAGAATCCTGGAGAGACAAAATCAAGCATTTTTTGGGAACAAGAATGATCACGATCATGCGACCTTAGACATGAGGGTGCCGACAAAAGAATATAATGAATTGTCATTGACTGCTAATATTATAAGGTGAATTTTGTTCTACTAACTTGATCAAAGCATGCAGAACACCCGGATCGTTCATCGTCTTTCAAAATTATATATCTCTGGTACCATCACTTATTATTCTTTCACCATAAATTTCAGGAAAAAATCTTTTCTCTCTAATTATTTAATTGATTAAATTCCCATAATATGCATATTAAACGATATTTATTGAAGGGTTGCTTTTTTGTGTTCTAATGTGAAAATGTACTGGCTTAGTCAAAGAAAAAGATTTAATGTACAGCGGAAATTATATAAGAATCAAATGGAACTGAACCTTTTCTTAAGATGTTTACAGTCAATAATATGATAAAGCTCTTGTGCATCTTGACATTTTTAATATTTTTGAAGAATGTGATCCCAATATATATCTCAAACATGTAAAGCAGATACTTAAAATAAACACAGAACTTTGTATCAAGAAAAGAAAAATAAGGCTTAGAAACTTCATAGTAAATACGTCTTCTTTTGCATTGCTCTACTTTCGTATGTATTTAAAAAAAATCTTAATTGATTGCTGATATGAATATATTTCATCCATCACGGCGGCTCGAAAACAACTGCGCCGTCCGAAAAGGCCGTTTTTTGCATTTCAAGTTTTTTAAAAATGGATTATCTACGAATAGATATAGTTATTCATTACATGCTGCATAATTTGATCGATATTTTGGATTTTTTAACTAAATAATATGACGCGTAAATGATAACGCTCTCACCGCAGACTGAGCTCTTGCAGCATGTGTCACTCCTATGTTTCATCGTACTTGATACATCGTACTGAATGCGAGCGAGAAAAAACATCGGCAACAGCAGCAAGTATTATTGTTTTATTTATTTTTTTGCAATTGCGATAATAAAGGACAATGCTTATTTATAATATTTATTCTTTAGACTTTTTTAGACAAATTTATATTGAAAGAGTTATTCGAGAAAAATTAAAAAAATCGGGTCCCCAATATACCCCATCGGCACGGCTAGGTTAAAACGTTAAATTTAAAAATAATGTTTATTTTTTCTTTATTGATATTCATATTTTTTACACCTATTATAGTGTTGAACGTGACCATAACGATGGTTGTCTTAAAGTGTTACTTAAAATATTTTATCTATAAAGGTATATCATTTATATTATTGCTTTGAGCGTTATTAGTGTATTCCCATCTTTAAAATCCAGACAATAAATCCAATTGATAATTTACTAAAGCTTTTATGTTTGGTTAGAATACATATGGAATATGGTAGTGATATAATTTACAGGGCTATTTTTGTCCATAATCTTATAAATGTTATATAATTTTTATCCAACGGAATTTAAATGAATATCGGGTGATATGCAAAATTAAATATAGCAACAGTATGTCATATATAAAACATATTTCCATCGTGATATTGAATGGAAGTTGGCAACACTGTTGTTGTTAAGTTGTCAGAATTTACATGTATGCGTGTGTCTAACAAAATTATTAATAAACAAACTATTATTGCTTATTTATATATTTTTCGTTCCGTGATCGAGCGATGGCCTTCTGTTGTGCAGCTGATTTATCATCGATATGTTGCATTTTTGTTGCAAACCATAAAAAAATGTATCTCATGTTTCCGGCATTCCTGTGGCTATTTGCGGTTCCCCCTTTTCTCCAACGGGAGACAGTCTTCCAGACGATGCCGCTCTGGTGAAAATCTAAGAATACATCGTCCACGTGGCAACGACACTTTTTAGAGTCGATACACACTTCCTGGAATGAGCATATTATTCCCGTAACGTGTCTGAAAACACTATGATGTGAATGAAAGTTTTCTTAATCACGTCATTAGACGTTTTAGGAAATCATCGTCTATTACATCCGCAATAGCTGTCTAGAAATAATGTCTAGATAAAATTTTATTATCATAATATACGTTTATTTTTCAATTATATGAAAAACTATTTATGGAAATACTATTATTTTATGCAGTGACATTGCAGCTTAGTCATTTTTTTATTATTGTAATTCTGCGAAGTTTTACGTTGCATTCGCCAGTGTTGAATGATGCAGTTGACATGTCCAACTTTATTTTTAAACTGCGGTCGCGATCGACTGCTCTGTGATTATTTTATTTATGACTGTTATAGTGTATTTATAAAATGCCACAGTTTTCTTTTGACATGCGAAAACAGGTGGCTGGGCGATGTATCACTTTGTATTTTTTTCCCCAATGCACTGGTATTTTCTTTTGGCAACCAATATTTCCAGCTATTGTGTGTTTGACAAATGGTGTTATTTTTTTTTTCACGTTATCACCTTATTCACGTTCAAGATGAGGTTTACTAATACGATTCTGTGCTTTGGAATTTATCGGGTTCAATACATAGCCATTTTTTAATGAATGTAGAATTTCTTTTGGCTAGCTTATAGATTCTATTGTTGGACAGTTTTGTTTTCGTCTCGATATGCTTATAGATCGATTAGGCGTAGGATTGTTCGTATGTTCTAGAGTAGCGTAGTGACATTTTGGGATGTTTTGGCGCCTCACCAAATTTTTTGAGAATAATTAACAGTTTCATTTATATGCGCATACGTATTCTATGATGGTGATTAGAGACCTACATAAATGTGATTCAAATGATTAATTAGAGAGACGACTAGGATGATAGGCGACAGCTGTTGAAGAGAATATTGGCGTCTTTGTTGCAAATTTTAATGGTGTAATCTTTAATCCAATTTATTGTCGATCAACATGTCTTTTTGGTGTTGTACTGGTAACCAATCGACCGCCATGTGGCTCGAAAATCTTGACCATACTTGGTGCTGTATGACACAGTTGGCCAAAAACAGTGGCTCTCGAACCGAATTCGATTCATTCACGCTAGAGATCGACGACAAACAATTCTGTTGATATTTTGAAGCGGTTAAGCGAGTATTTCATAACTGAATCGTAGCAGATGTCCGATTTGGTGACGTTGTAAAATAAACGTTGGATGTGAATCAAAAGTTGTTGGTCGCGAGGGGTGACTGGCCTCCCCAGATTATTATTAAATCATCCGATTTGCTTCTACCGAATCGTAATGATGAAAGCAAATATTGCTATTAATATAGCGGCAAATTGAGATCCTGTTGATTAACATGTCCGTCATGGAGTATTAGGTCGTTGTGACTGAAAAGTCAAAGCAAATATGTTTTTGGGCACATCGGTTATTAATCATAATCTTCAAGACCCACTCTCGTCGGATTCAGTAAGATAATATTGACTAAAGAAACGCTCTCAAAAACATATACTGATTGATTGATGTTTTTTTTATTAATTTTACATACGAGTAGAGCATCTATCGTCGCTGCAATTAAATGCATTACGTTGATCGATGACACATCAAAGTTATGTCAGGTGATGTACATAATTTAAATTAACACGAGCCAGCAATGTGTGTACTAAACAAGAACATGAATCATAAGTATATGCATTAAAACAAACATAGAACAATGCCCACGCTTTTGAGCTAATGGACATAGGACAATACAATTTCAGCTGAAAAACAATGAAATCGCGTGCCACCAGATTGTTTTGCCAATGTATTTTATATAATATTAAATAAAGGTTTATTACTTAATTAAATATTTAGAGTTTGCGTATGCATATCTCAAATAGAATCTGCCATACAATGCATAAAATAAATGTAATTTTTTATCTGTTTTAAAGATAAATAAACTATTCACTGATGATTATTTTAGATGTATTTTATCTATATTTTAAAGACATTTTAGTCTAGTAACTGTCGACTTTATTAAAAAAAAATCGGTGTTGCTACCGTCCCTATCCTAAATTGAATTGTAAGAATAATAAACAGTTTTGATGGCAAGTGAAAGTGATAAATCTTAACAAATATTAGTAATATTCTATCTGTGATGAAGAATCGAATCAAATAGCGATAGTGAGACATACATTCATAGTTGAAAAATACCGGCGAGGACATCATAACTTGACTAACCAAAATTTGGTGCTAAGTTACATATATTACTTTTTAATTGTCTTCTTATTTTTTTGAGTTATATCTTAAGTTGTGATTTGGCGAGCCGACGCTAGTGTCTCTATCATCTTATCCTGAACTGGTCGTCTTTCAAAGAATCCATGAATTTTCGTGGGCGTAACTATGCTCTCTTTCACTGAGAACTTTGACTTTTGACTGTTTTGATTTTACAGTCAATCCTCCTATAACGCTCCCTGATATATAGTGGCGTGTGCGACTTCTTCTTGAGCTGGCACCTTTATGTCTGAGGATCTTGACCATTCTTATTCAGAATCTTCTTGATTTAGGTTTTCCAAGATCCTCTGCATTCCTCATCTCGCATCGTAGCTACTACGTCCTGTGGCGGTCTTTACATGGTTCTTTGTCGTTCCCCATTTCTTTCAGAACACACGTTTGTGCGTTTTATGGTCCATGGTATTCTCAGCAGGTGTCACCAGCACCATATTTCAAGGGTGTCAATTTTCTTTTTTAATGTTCTCCCTTATGGTCCAGGTTTCCACGCCGCAAATAAAAAGTGCGAATACCAGATTCTGCACTAAACATTTTTTTTGTGTTTTTGGATATCCCCCTGTTTTTTCAAATTATCGATAGCTTTGACATCGCATTTTTAGACAACTCTATTCGCCTTCTTATTTCTGGCTCACAATTTCCGCTACTCGTAAGTAATGATTCGAGATATAAAACTTCATCAACCCTCTCCAGATAGAGAAGATTAACGCATCTGGATAGCTGATTATTTCTAGCAATTATCATCAGCTTGGTTTTAGTAATGATTTCGGGTGCTAGTTTTTTACTTTCACAGATAACATTTATAGCAGATTGGCTGAATTTCTTCTTCGTTGTACGTTACGACAGTACCTTCTATAGAACTCTTTTCTGAGCGCCAAAATATTTTTTTAAAGCAAATGAAATATTTAGGAAATATGTAATGCATTCCCGCACGAAATAAAGTTCAATACTATTTGATTGACCAAAGAATATAACACGAACACGTGTCTTTTAAAATATTTGAATAGAAACATATTTTATGTATTGATTTTGTTCAATTTACAAAATATAAAAAAAACCTAACCCTAAATTTTGTATGGGCGCCTAGTCTTCTATGGCGCATGTTTCTATAGCGTTGTCACTAGTTTATTTGGATTGAAGATCTTTTCTCTAAAATATCAAGCTTTAAACATTTTTTCTAGTTCTGACCGGATTTAATCATCACTAATATGAAGATGAGAGTACTGTTAGAAGGCATACGAAAATTAAAAATC
>JAGXCT010036520.1:0-15349 GCA_022495035.1 Philopotamus ludificatus | reverse complement strand
CGTCAAGTAGCAACTGGCGAGCAGTGCTCGGGTTGGCGCGATGCGATACATGCGCGCGAGCACTGCTCGTTCGAGAGCATGAAGTGGTTAACCCCTCCCCTTTAAATAATATGCTACCACGAGCCTATGAAATGTAATTAGCATCAGGCCCCAAAAAATCACCATCCGCCACTGGGTTGAAGAATTCGTTTACGTATTCGATGATATTATTTCCTTTACTTGGCACTGGATAATATTGTTGTCGCTCGACTATGCTATTTAATACGAGGAAATAAACCGATAAATAATGTCTGCATAATTATTCTAGGACATGTAAACACATGTTTTAGACGTTTGTGAATTCTAGAGTGTTTTCGTATGAAAACGTAACGATGAATGTATCCAGAAATAGGAGAATTTATTTTATAACGGTCATGGCTCGACTTACGACCATTCACACATAAGACGAATAGGAAAATAATCAAAAGCCCCGGTTTTTTGTTAAATATTACAGAAGGACGATCAAACGTAATGTCGCACTATGGGGTGGATCATGAATTCTACCCCCAAAAATGCTTATTTACGAAAATTCGATTTCCGAAAAAAGACAAATAATAGTTAAAATATTGAAGTTGATGTAAATGTTTTTTTACTCTATTTGGTAATATAAGGTAATATTAAGTTTACGATTATCAAAAAATCCAATTGACATATTATCGCAGTATTAAATTCAAATGAGAATATCTTTAGAGTTTTTAATTATATATTAATGTAAGATATACTGTATTAGAACGGATATCATCTATTTTAAAAAAATTCTAAAAAAAATCTAATTAAGTTTATATATTATTCATTATTGAAAAAAGCTTGTGAATTTGTTTCATTAACCAATATTTAAACTTTGACTGAATTTTTAAATATTATCACGGTTTGTCCGGGTAAAAGTAAGTATGTAAATTTAAATAAAATATATTTATTAATATCGGCTATAAGAGAAATCTTGCCATTTTGATGCACTTTTTGAGTAATTGCTTTTTTAATCACGCTGGCACAAAAAAAGCGAGCGATATATTTACCGAGCATCAAAATCAATTGATTATATCTTTACTAGTTTTAATTCCACATGTTATATTTACATAGCCTATTATAAAGCCTATTCTATTTATTTTCATTAATATTAAAATATTATTTAATTAAAATGTTATTACTTGATATGAAATAATATATCTTCGCCTATAATTATGCTTAACCTCATATTTCGAACTCGAATGGAAAAGAATTTACAGATTTATGACAGTAGAAATCGTGATCCACTCCACTATGCGTACTCGCAAATCAAAACTTGATTGAGATTTAGGAAGAACGAGTTACAGAAAAAATATTAAAAGTGTTGAAAGAATTAGAGGAACTTGAAAACAATAAAAAAATGTGCCTTAGCTTTCGCTTAGATCGGTGATGGCATTAAAAATATGGACTCCTATAGTTCTTCACCTTTAATAGGTCATCTCTTTCAACAAGCACTTGCCTGTTATGATGAAATTTATAAAGGAAAGAAATGAACAACTATAGAAACTAACCTGGACATGTTTATTAGAAAAACTAACCTATCATTGTATTCTTTAAAAAATTGCAGGTGTCACCAATGAAGTGTCACAATCTTCAATAAACATATTATTTGGTGTCGTGGCGCATTCTTCCAGTATCGTCGGTTTTCTAGCGTAGACTTTATCTTTATGTTATCCCCACAATAAAAAGTTCAGTGTCGTCAGATTTGGAAAATGAGCAGGGTATTCTATAGGACCTTTTCGTCCAAGCCATCTTTTTGGAAGAAGATAGTGTAGAGGTGCTCCATTTTGTTGGAAATAAAATCGCCATCTACACCAAAGTTCTTCCTAACACGTGATAAAACAGATTCTTGCAGTAAATTCATATAATTGACACCAGTGTTTACATTTTAATGGAACACTCTGTAATAAGCATAGGTGATGAAAATTTTCCAGAATAATTCTAATAAATATATTGTGTATAAAGTTGTGTAATTAGCAATCAGATATAAAAACAATTAATGCATTCCAAAGTCCGTTATTTACAATTATTTTTCGGAATGAAATTCGACTTACGACCATTTCGATTTAAGTCGAATCGGCTTTTATTTACGATAATAAAACCCCGCCATAAGTCAAGAAATCTCTATATTTTTAACATCACGATATCATAATTTGTATCTACAATAGCAGACAATGCGCAAAGCAATTATTGACTGCTCTAAAGTATTTTATTTGATAGTTATAGATGATTCTCTAAACGAGATGAAATTGTACTTCTACTCTAGAGCCTACATAGTTGCCAATATTCATCCAATAACTTTAGTGTTCCTTTCTATTCAGCTTTTTGTTTTTCTTAAAGATAAATTAGCCGAGGGAGTGTATTAGACTACAAGCACACGTCTAAGACATTTAATTTTGCTCTAGTAAAAATGTAAATGTCTCGGATACATATAGAAATACTTCCATACCATTGCATCGAAACGTTCGTAGACGGATTTTCATCGAGAGCTAACCACAAGTTAAGTTCTAATTAAGAATAACCTTTGCATTACTGATTGCAGCGATACACGGAGAACTCTATTAGAAGAAATATCAAGCAGTTATAAATATTCTAGAATAATGCACTTGATGGCATATCATTTTTATGATAGCCATATGGAGTAAATTATTAATAAAAATATGAATATTTATATAAAAAATGAATAAATTACCAAATATTAATTGAATATTATTGTACGTTTTGCTTGATTTATAGCTTAAGCGGTATAACTTAATAAAAATATTTGGAAGGATCTCACCAATGAAGAAAAACAACAACAAGCAAAACTGGTCAAAACATCAGGATATCAAATATTTGTGAAATATTTGAAGAGTATTGATAGATTTTCGAAATTGGGCCAATTTATTAAGCATTCGTAAGAAAACTAGCTCTTCCATTATAATTACTGGTTCACTTCAATATGGCTAAAGATGATTAATTATAAATTGCCAATAATTTGGTTTAAAATTAACGTTTGATATAAAAATATAAATTTTTTTAATTTCGCGGGTTGTATAAATCTAATTGTCATTTTTTTTATGTTGATACACTTATCGCTGACGTACATTGACATTTGTAGCCATATTAGATACTCACTCTATTGTTGGCTCTAGTAATGGTTACACGTGGTTTTCGTGTGGTCGGTGATTTTTTTTACTTGTAAAAAAAATGGAAAGTATTTTTGGCCAAAAACAACACTGTTATATTGTGTCAGACTTATTATTCGCGGAACATGGCCTCCTGCTACTTTATTATATTCACTAAAATAAAAAGATCCTAAAATAACGTAGTTTTGTAAACTTGAGATAAAGACAGAATTAATGAAAGAGCTAGATGCCGAAACGAAAATTCCGTTCTTGTCTTATAAAGTGTTTCGAAGATTGAATAAAATGCTGACACAAGTGTATGATCAATTTCATGGAGACAAAGGGACAAAATTAATGATGATGATGATTGATGATGACAAAATTAATATTAATGAGTAAATAAGAAGAAATGTCGAGAAAAACGAATATTTTGCGTATTTTTTTGCTACTGAATATCATATAATATTATACAAATATTAGCTATCTTTATATGTGGCTGAAAGGAGTCCTTGCGTAAAATAAAATCTCTATATTTTCACTTTTATTTAGACGATGTTTAAATAATCGTAGAATTTTATGAATTTCCTATATTAACACTTTAAGAGCCGTACACGCCTTTTGGCGTAATTTTGTAGCCAAGCGTTATGAGCCGTTCACGCCTTTTAAGCGTGAGAGCCATACCCCCGCATTTTTTTCTGATAACGATGCACAATGTAATTCTACTATTTTACCACAGATGGATACACGTGCATGTTAGCTTGGATTATCATTACATGAAACCATGCGGCCCCCAGGCTAGGTTTCATGTAAAACCTTGCGGCTAATAAAGTGTTAAAGAAAGTGTTGATTTATAAAAAAATAAGTTTGAAATTATTATATAGCCGAAGTCATAATTATTTTAAACTATGGGCTTTTAAACACCTCTTCACAGGATCTATTTTTTGTTATATAAAAATAAAAAAATATTCATGCAGTGGTCTATTTATTATGCAAGGTTTTTAGGCAACTGCCAATTTTCCTTTTCGTCTAGGTTCTCTATCTGATTTTCATTTTTATTTTTATTAAATATATATGTGGAAAATTAGTATTAGTCTACTGCCGGTCGCAAGAACCCCGACGCTGCGCGACTCAGTCCGTGCGGCCGACAGCAGATGATGAAAAACAATAAAGAATGAAATATATATGTAGGAAATACAATAGTAATAATAATATACTTAAATACTAACATTAACTTAATTATCGTATACTAAGTAAGCATAAGCATCGAATCATAAGAGAATAAATAGTATGAAGATGCTAGTTCTAGTCTACCGCCGACTGCATAGGTTTCGACGCAACTCACGTGTGAGTTTCCGCCGTCCACGCAGCCGACTGCAGAAAATATTCATGTTCTTATTTAGTCTTAATTGTTTTTATTTTTTCTTATTTTATTATTATTTATTCTTATTTGTCCTTATTTTTTTCTTTTTTATTCTTAATTTTTTCTTATTTATTCTCATTTTATTATTATTTATTCTTATTTTTTCTTATTTATTATTATTTTTTCTTATTTTATTATTATTTATTCTTATTTTATTATTATTTATTCTTATTTTTTTCTTATTTGTCCTTATTTTTTTCTTATTTTTTCTTATTTTTCCTTATTTTTTTCTTATTCCAACTATTTCAAGTCGAGATATCGATGAATTCTTCATTAATATCTTGAATATTTTTTTTAAATGGATTAATCTATTCCTTTTGTTGTTGTTTGTTGTTGTTGTGTATATAAATATGTTCTCATATGTGTTTTGACTTAAATATATACATTCCTTAAATATGCCATGTGAAAAATATTCATAAATGAATATTTGTACTTTGTACTGAATATTTTCGCGGCCCCGCGAGGAATCCTGCGGCCCCCCAGAAGGCCGCGGCCCATAATTTGGGAAGCACTGGTTTACGATAATATAAATCAAGAAACGCAATGGTTTTCTCAGATTCCATCTCCCGTTCCGACCTCCTGGTCCGAAAGCCTGGCTTAACACTCCGAAAATTCTTTGGTACATTTGGCGGAATAAAAGGAATAACTCATTACGAGTTATTATAACTGGCTGAAACAATTACTGCAGATGTTTACAGTCAATAATTGGAAAGATTAAATGAGAAAATAAAAATTAAACGTCGAATTTTGTTTAATAGAAAGAAATTATTTCTTCACCACGACAATGGACGCCCTCATAAAGGAATAATTACCCAAGAAAAATCAGGAATTAAACTGAAAGGTTCTTCCACATCCTTTATATTTCGCAGATCTTGCACTTGCACTTCCGGTTTACTGAGCACACTTTAAGAGAAAAACGAATTCGAAATATAACTGACTCGAAAATAGCTTAAACGAGTATTTCGATTAAAAAATGGATGTTTTTTTAGAAAAAGTAATTGAAAAACTACAAGGAAAATGGTAAACGGTTTCTAGTAATGATAGAAATTGTGTTTTATAATAAAATGTAAAATAAATATGAAAAAACATATTTTTACAACCATAAAAAATGCGCGATTTCTTTCGGGTCTCCCTAATAATATAATATATATGAAATAATCTAAATTTAATTAATAATTAAAATACAAAAGTTATATATTCGATGATGGCCGTATTTCTCGTGTCTTCTCATAAGATCAAACCATAACAAACGGCCAAATAAAACCAACATTTAATTAATCTGCTGATACGTTCTAATACAAATCAATTATATTTTATGGGTAGTAAAAGTCAGTTCTTGCGCTTTGCAGTTTGAGGTGATAAACCTTTCCAGCGTATTGCCTATTCTTAGCAGTTGGGTCATTATATGTATATATGTATATTGGACGAAAATAGTCGGAATATGATACTTGGGGAGATGATGATACCATGGAATTCTCGTGTGTTCTAACAGCTGTGAAAACAGATTATCGGAAATATTTCCACCATGATTGGAGTGCGATGCATCGAACTCCGAAACTCAGCCGCCACTAAATCAAATGCATAACTCTGAAAATGATTGATGCTAACATAATGTGATGGTGCATTAATTTTGAAATAGCATCGTATACATGGTTTTACTGCAAGATTTTCAGTTATAACAACCGAAACCCGCTAAGAATTAATTAAAATATATATTGGCAATTTTCACATGTTTTTCATATGTTATAAGCGTTGATCAATTTTGTATAGCATTTACATCATCTTGCAGACTTATCATATTTTAATAAAATACACACTTGAGAGTGTAATACTGTATCCCAAATTGAATTTCCATATTTGGCTCGCACTGATATTATTTTATTTTCGTATGAGCATTTTAAAACCGACAATTTAGTGAAAAAAAAATTAGAATGCGTTTGCGTGGCTATATAAAAAAAATGACCCACACCACTCACCGAAATAAAGTGGTGGTGAGTATTTCTGTAAATAGCATATTTTCAGTCGACTATTATGTGTAATATTAAAGTTTCATTGCGAAATATTATTTTAAAAATCGTTATATCGCGATTAATAATTATTTCATGCGAGCTGAGCGAATATTAAATTGTTCATAAATACAAAATGGACGTTGATTAAAATGAGTGGCGCCTCTCGCGGATATTTTCCGTACTATTTTAATAACGGAAAATTTTGAATTTCCGTTGCATATTTATCTTAAGATTGCGTGAAATTAAATATTGAATAGGTGAGCGTCTCGATTGGTATTTGTGAAATCGTATGAAAATGGCTGGAGAGCTGCTGGAGCGCGTCGCGACGTCAGCTCCTTAATTTGGCTAGGCCAATCCCGTTTGCCTAGCTAGTGGGCAGGTGTAGAGTTACAGAGGGGCAGGGGGCGGAGCGCGGGGCCCACCTGGACTGCGGTAGACATCTAGATGCCAATTATTATTATCAGTTCTGGTTGGAATACCTCGCATTCGAAAGAGTTGTGACATAACGCGAGATAATTTAAGAAAATTACATACATACTTGCTTTCGAGAAATATGAATTGAATTCTAAAAATACGTTTCTCGTAAAATAATCCGCGTTTTCTTTTAAATACGCTTCATACAAATGGCCCATTATCCGAAGACACAATTGCCCGTTGTTCAGACAAATTGTGTATTAAATCCCCGAACATTTGATTGTAATTCCGCTCATTAGCAAATTTTAAAATTGATGATGTGTAATATATAAAAATCAATGTAAAACGAAATAACACGATACACGAACGAGATGAAACGCCGAGATGGTTCTAGTCTGTTTACATTATTCCTCACGTGTTGTGTATGTCAGTAAACGAGACCGACTCGCCCCAGACACAGTTATTTTAATTCCTTTTGTTTTTCGCTCCTCTCCTCTTGTACTGTCTCGAACACATCATTTGTCATATAATTACATACAGCGAATAATACATCAGCAGTTGATGCTGAGTGTTTAACGTTTCAGATAGTAAATCAATTTAATACAAGAAGAAAACATTTTGCCAGATGCTGGTTTACAAAAAAAACATATATTTATCTATATTACTTTTCTCCTCTTCAAATGAGCTAGTTCCATCAGATACGATAGTACCTCTGTATAATTCGGCTTTGGAATTGGAAGTCCAACTTAATACACGTCATGTTTAGACGCAATTTGTTTAGTATATGACATTTGTTTGGAATGCATCAAATGGTGCTCGCTTTCATTCACGATCGAATAAATTCCAGAGGTGCTTTGAAGTGACCCCTGAGACCTCTGAGTTTTATAAAGATCACATTACTATATATTGAAAAATATTGTCAATAAGTTTTCTACAGAAATAAGAACTTTGCTTGGAAGAATTTGTGTCCAAAAGATCTAAATGTGAGTGATGGTGATGTGGAGGAGTTGGTGGAAGAGCACAGGAAAGAGCTGATTACTAAGAGCTGCAGGAACTTAAGAAGGAGCACAATATTAAGATAGATAAACCTGATACCCTAATTAGAAGAATAAAATATAGCATCTACTTCATTAATCGAAGCCAATAGCTTTGCAAAGAGGTCATGATAGCATTGTCTGAAGTGAGCAGACAATGCCACATTTGAAACATCCCGAGGATAAGGCTTTGTCGTTCTTCACGTGCTCATCGATGTTGCAGTTAGTTTCATCCTACTGGAGCACACCAAGAACAACATTAAGGATTGCTCTACAGATAAGCACGCCAAACCCATGTTCATTGAAGGCGCTGATTTGTTACAACCAGGAAAAAAGAGGACCCTGAAGTGGTCGGGAGCGACCACACACCACGTCCTGCGGGTACTGGGCCACATGAGGCCCTGTTTATCAGTGACGAAGCGCGAAGTCGATTCCCTTCCCGCTCTTCTCCAGCCCAGCACCACGAAGCCTGCGATAGGACCGGAATTGTGCGGGATTGCCACTTCTGCACACTCTATCGCTTACTCTAAAACCGGGAAAGTTCCCGCCGTAGCTAAGAAGTCTCAACAGTGGTCCACGAGTCAAGCTCAAGCTTCCCATCAGATCTTTCTATTAGCCCCTTTTATCATCTAGACAGCTGGAAGTTCAACTGGGAGACAATTGCTCCTCCAAGGCCACGAGTGACAACAGGGAATTCCGTCGCCGAGGAGGAACCCAGGGCGCATCGCCCGTCGGGGTAACCACTCCAGTCGGGTGGGGACTCTCGCCAAAGGCCCCTCTGTTAGTTTCAGAGGACGGAGAAACCGTAGTGACCTGCATGGCATGTCTACTCGCGGGTGCTGCGCGGAGCGTGGTCTGCTCTAGGGAACGTCCCCACTAGCTCCCGTCCTCCTACTCACATCTAGCACCACGGGGAGGTCAGGAGGGACCACTCGCCAGATACCAGGAACAACATATGTACATACAATTTTGCATGAATATTTTATATAATATTATTATTTGAGTCGTGAAGCGATTGCATACTATTATTTTTATATAGGATATCAATCCACTTTCCCTCATTTCTGAGGATCGTGACCATGTGCATGATTCCCCTTATGGATTACCATGGAGATGGTTATCATGGGAATATATAGTGCAGTGGTATCCCGTTGCCTTCTGCACCGCAGTGGCGATTAGTTTTTCCCTAATCGCCAACATCAGAGAGAATGTCTTTTGCTCTACTCTCAACTTGGGAGCGAGTATCTCCGCCTACAAGCACTAGGATGTCGTCGGCGTAGACAATGATTGCACAATTAGGCGGCAACGAAATTCTCAATACATCGTCAAAGAGGATATTCCATAGTAGAGGGCATAGGACCGATCCTTGCGGGCATCCCATAGTGATCGGTGAGGTGATGACTTCACTACCAGCATCTATTATTATCATCCTGTCACTGCAGTAGCTGCTAATGACAGCGTACAGGTTACAAGGGATCCTACTATTTTTAAGCTTGTTGAGGATAGCCGGCCACCTGGCACTATCGAATGCTGGAAAACCAAGAACAACAGTAGTTAGCTACATAAACCTGGTGCAGGTTGATCCGCTAGTCTTAGGGAGGATTGGATCCATTTTTGGGCCGGAAAACCAACCTCGCCATCTTAGCGATAATATAAAATAGTCACTGAATGTGGCATTGCTTCCATGCAAACGAGTTTGCTCTTTGTTACTGCGGCCAGAGACCTACAGGGCGGATCAAATTTGTAGGGAGTGGTATTGTGACGGTCAAAGAGAGCTGAATCAACCTAGCCCGAGATAGTCGTAGCTCTACATCATTGTTGAAGGCAGAGACACTAAGAAAAATTGATTCCCAAGCTCACGGGGTAGCATACTATCTCACGACGAGCTGAGAGATTTATTTTTTGTGTATATACTGTGGCGTCCATCTCCGTCTGTATGCTATTTTTTTCCTTCTCTTAGTGGTTCTTAACGGTGGGCTTAGCCAGGGTTAAAGATCGTAGTGGCTACAACCCCCGGGGCGTTTTCAGACGTAGGTGATCTACATGTTCTTGGTTTTTTTTCCATACGATTGTCAATTTTTAGAGAGCTAGAATAATTCTGGAACTCCTTTCTTCTCAACCACCGTTTACCTTCCACTTTTTTGACTTTTTTGAGTTTTTACTGTTGTATTCTTACCACATTTGAATAGCTTTAAGCCGATTGTTATTCGCGTACGCTAGAATTTAATGTTGGCTGAACATCGTCCTTCAACATGTTTTTTTCTTCGGGATTAAGAAAAAGTTATAGTAAGCAATGTTCGACCAATAGGGAGGCCAAGGGGCGTGTAGCCTCTTAAACGATTCTGACTATATCATCAATATTAGAAAAACGTCATCCTTTCTTGTTATTTTTCATCTTTGGGTATAGGAATAAGTCGTATAGTGCTATACCCGACTAATACATCATGACGGTGTTTATTCCATAATTCTTTTCATATTGTTCATTTATTCCACAAGTAATATATCGCCAAGCACATTTAAACGCATGAAACCTTTTCGTCAGTCAACAATAAAGTACAATATGGCTACCAATGTCAAAGTACGTCAGCGACAAGTGTACAAAACGATTTGTGACAAAATTCTGCATATATTTTTTGACAAATCTTGTATATAATTAAAGTATCCAATTAAATTAAAAACATGCATCGGCAGATGTGACTATTAAGAACATCGTAAATTACTATAAACCCAAAAATAAAAATCTAATAAAGACAAGACGATTTCGTGATGATTCACGAAAATAATAGCAATAAATCATAGTTTTTACAAACTTAATCCTCCGAAGACATTAATTTTTGCTTGCAAAATTACATTATTGTTGGCCTAGATTTATTTTATAATAAAAGCAAAAATATATTATGAAAAATTGAATTAGCTTGCATTTTTAAATAGCATGCGATTAATTCGTAGTATATCTGGAATAACAGTGTATTTCTTTATCCGCTCTCCGAGTCTCGCCCTAGTTTATTTAATATCCAAAGCTTCCTTCCCACAATAATGAATTGATTAATTTTGGAGACCTGAAAGATTTAATGCGCGTGGGTCGAGATGCCGAGAATGGCAGATGTGGATGATCATTTCTCTCTTTCTACCTAGAAATGTTGAAAATTTAACGCACCCGGCACGATGAAATATTTAAAGATGCATCGCGATATTGAATTTTATGAGGATTTATCTGATTCAATACTGAGTATCCATATTCATATATTTATTATGGGATGTGATATTATTTTTAAAAATATTTATGCTATGCATCAATCAGCGTCAAAAAAATGACATTATTATTTTATCAGAGTGTCTCGCTTTTTTTTCGGTAAAACTATTTTTTTTTATGAAAACACGATGTAAACTGAAACACTTCCTTGGCTTCGACTTCAATGTCGAGGATGTCCTATTAACCCAGTGACATTTTTCCCGGACATTCTTGGTACACGTTCACGTGCGCGAATCAGACATTGTGGGACCCATCAGACGGACACGTCTTATTTATAATTTCTCAAATAAATGATGGAATATTGTGATGCCACAACCCTGTTGCCTCCTGATATATTTAGTTTTGATATCGAGGCCACCGCCGCCGCCATATCACGTTCCCACTTCTATTCCAATTATATTTCAAGAGAGTGTGTCACCACCTAACGTAACTCCATTTCTATTTGGCTTACAATGGCCAAATTCACATCTGCTAATTTGGAATTACGTATCAATAATTTATAACCATTTTTTTTGTATTATACACACATCATTTAAGAAAATACGTTAAAAAACTAGTACATTATAGAGTTTTAGACGAAAATAAGCTTAATGTTTAATGTACATATATGAAAATAATACGTCAACGCCTAAAAAGTTTATTATTTGTGAGCTTTATTGAAAAATTAAATAATCAGTAACGACATCTTAATTCCAATACGAATTATTAAGGTTCGAATATTTGCTAAATGCATGAAAATCATTTTCTTCATGTTAAAATTTAAATAATATTCGGAAAATTCTCGCAAGATGGCGTTGTAAAATAATTTTATTTATATTAATATTTTATTAAATATAAATTGCTTAGTTTTACTCTGTAAATTTAATATT
Organism: Philopotamus ludificatus; assembly: GCA_022495035.1. Taxonomy (NCBI): domain Eukaryota; kingdom Metazoa; phylum Arthropoda; class Insecta; order Trichoptera; family Philopotamidae; genus Philopotamus; species Philopotamus ludificatus. The sequence goes on along the minus strand of JAGXCT010036520.1, from coordinate 3,198 downwards.
CAATCATATCAATATATTTCACAGATATTCATATTTCGATTTTTTTTTATGTATGACAAAATCTTTGATTTATGTGCCAGATTCAAAATATTCTCTGAATAATGATTCAAACATATGTAATATTAATAAAACAGGTGTAAAAATAATTACATCGCTGAAACATATTGCATTGGCTAAAACTATCTTGCATAAATATTTAATTTGGCAGTCTAAATGTATGCACAATGTGTTTCGTGTTGCACTGCAACAGTTATAATGAACATTTTCTGCCCATTTTTTTTAATAATACGCATTACTCAATCGACATCGTCAATTTCTCGCACGATTCTTTCGTTAAATAAACATTAAGACGAAGATCTGGCATATTTTTTGACATTCGTTAACGTTTTCTCGTCAAATAACACATTAATTTTCTTCAGCGTCGATATTTTTTTTAACAGCCCGTCTTTCAGCGTGGCGTATAATTTTAGATTTAATATATTTACAGTTTTGTGTATACATTCCAGAGTGTGGTAACTCTGGGATTTTTGTATTCGTTTTGAGCTACTCCAGGCAATTCGAGCCAATTTTCTTTGCCTATCCCTCCCACTCTGCCCTGCTCGGCCGATGCTTGTTCCAAATAAAGTGAGGCACACTTCTTAGTGACACAGTAACGTAACACTAAAAATAAGTGGTCATTTCGAATGTTCTTCGAGCATGTTTATGGAGGTTTCGGCCTCCATGACCGAATTAATTCTGGATGTGCTCTCACGGCCAAGAACATTCGCACAATCGTCCTTATATAATCAAAGATTGATGTTTCTTTTATTTAAATTATATTTAATATTTAATGTCGTATAAAATTTTACATAATAATACAATAAAATTAATTTTAACAATTATAAAATAATATTAATAAATTAAAAAAATACAATGTTTTATGTACATAATAAAATCTGGCGTTATTAGTTGTTGGCATAGAATATAAAAGTTAGACACCACTACACATATATTTATCTAGAAAAATAAAATATATATCATTTTTGAGGAAAATCCTGATGTGACGGAACTGTGATGGAATAGTCTCCCGGTGGATCGGCGTTTATTATCTTGTTCGTTTACTTTCCGAGAAGAATTTTGCGCCCGGCACCCATGTTTTGGCCTGCCTGTGTTGCTCCTTTGTTTGATCCGGCCTGGAGGCCGATGACGGCTTTTCCGGCGGCGATCTGCTCTTCGGAAAATTCGCGCTTGCACTCTTCGGACGGTTTTGGTCCCAAATATGGGCCGCTCCATTCGGCGTGTCTGTATGTCTGCAATTAAAAATCATTATTTTTTCAACTGGCAACATTATGATATGACAGTTTATATGTAAAATAATTATTCATTTTTTTTTTAATTATTTAAAAATGTAATTAAAATACTCACTTGTCTGCCGAGGGCGAACAATGTGCTTGTCACTTGTGAAATGTCTTTTCTGTCCCAGAGATCTACAGTCTGGAAGACATCAATATCGGCAACGCCATAATTTTTAATTGCCATCTGGAAGCTGTTGATCGAAATATGATATATTAATATTATGAATTAAATCGAATATATTTTTTGTACTATCGGTCGTACTTATTGATGTTTTCCATCATTTTGAATTGTCCACCGCTGGTGTTGATCTTGGCCACAGATCCGGGTTGGATTTTGTTGATCAGTTGACATAAAACTGTTCCGTCTTTCAAGACATCTTCGTATGCTTCACCTGGGGGGAATTTAGCGCCAAGAATTTGTTCCATCCAATCTTGGGCGTCCTTCTCCTGGGTGGCATCGCGCTTTCCAGCCAACTGAAAATTATACAATTCAATTAGTTAAATGCGTTTTTGTTTATCACATGTATTCACTTTAAAAGCTTATGCTGACCTTGGCCCTGACTTGACGTTCGAGAGACATCGTTAGCGAGTTGTGTGATTACTCCTGGACTGTGAGAAGCTGTGAGCTTGCAGGCGGTTCTGGACCTAAACTGAGGATACGTTGGACGCCGAAGATTTTATAGCGCCCCTCCCGAGACCACGAGACCCACGCTCCTCCATCCAGAAGTTCCCGACGTCCCTCCCCCGCACCACACCCAAGCGACAATCCACTTACCATGGGTGTATTTCTTTGATTATTATTTTAATATCATAACAAAAAATATGAATACACAAAATATTACTACGTTTATTATTAAATGAGAAATGATCATCTTTTTATTTAACCTCTTCCATTTGATAATTAGTTTTTTGATATTTAATTAAAAAAATAATTGACTCTTTGAAACAATACATAAATTAAGATCGTTTTTAATAGTTTTTTATATTGTTTTCCTCTTAAAAAATGTTGCAAGGATCTAAAAAAATGATTGTCGCTTGGGGCAATGTCTATGGTGGATGAGAAAGAAGTTTCCAAGAAAATCCATTAATTTTTTGTATCGTATTAATTAAAATTACCTTTCCTCGATTTACAACGGCTTGGAATTACAGAAGGTTAGAGCCTCCTTCAAACGATCTAGTTGAGCACAATATGCGTCTGTAGTAATTGTCTGCCTTTTATATCTCGCCAAATGCACAACATTACCTTTTTATGGTGTAATGTCTTGAGGCAAATAATCTACTTCACCTCTTCAGTGACAACACGATTAAAAAATATTCATTCTATTCTCTAATCATGAATGATTAACATATTCAAATGAGATATGTAATGTTTACTTCTGACAATTTATGAGGTTCAATAATTATTTTAAATGGCTGTGAGCTGATGTAGGAGGCATATTGAGTACTTATGGTAGTTCGTGTACTGTCAGTTTCGGATCTGCTTCGACGCCCATCTTAATATCGTCATTTTCAGTCACTTTAGGCTTATCTTTTTACTACATTTGAAACATTCTTAGTTTAACTGTAGCCCTATCAATTGTATCACAATTGTTTTTATCTGCTATTATCGCATTATCCTAAGTTAAAATTCATGAAGTAACTGAATTTCTTTCACTTCCATTACCATTGTTGTTTTAGCGTCAAAATTTTATTTTAAATAATATCACGTTACTTAACCCTTTCACGAGCCGTGGGATGCGGGATTCCCATTGATTTAATTCGCTTCAAAAACCACATGGTAAGCTCGTATTTAATTTTTAAAAATAGGGACATTTAGCGGAATTCGTCACCAACACGATGCAATAGAAATCTTTTTTATTGACCG